>JAVQJL010085611.1:0-74781 GCA_036024295.1 Nannoperca obscura
CTTCCCTAAAACCGTTTCTCAATGCTTAGTCACATTTCCATACATGGCCTTTCCTCCACTTATTTTCTCCGTAACTGTAACCTTCACATCCATCCCCATATATGGCACTCCCTTTGAAACACATCTGTATCCATATTTGGAAATGCCTTCCTCTTCAACTGTTTTTCACACATTGCCCTAATCTTGACCTCCTAACCGTCTGTCACTTACATCCAGCCGCTAACAGTTTCAGTTCCTCTTTTCTATGCATTCTGAACACACACACACACACACACATACACACACACACACACTCTTTACTGCACTTACTCTTTACCAAACACAGGCCTGTTCAACCTAAACTTAACTAACTTATAGTTATCAATCATTATAACATTTCATAATAGTCTTTTGTGTTCAAGCGTCCTGATTATTCAGCTTCAAGAGTGCTGTTCATGTTGTTTCAATGGAGGCAATATCCTGGGGTCTCAACTCTTTCTGACACACTTTACAGATTCATTCATATTCATACACTTGCTGGGCTCCACTGGAAGCCCAAGGACTCTTTGACTCTTGAGCTAGGGACGACCTACTCTACCTCCCCATCTGTATCTGTTCTCAGGTGTATATAGTATATCATGGTAATCAATGGGTAAATGTTGGTACCACATTACAGTTACCCACATTTCATGTTTATCTTGAGGATGTATAATCATCTTATGCCTTGATTATTGAACCTAATTTAAAAATAAAAAAAAAGATCAATATGTACTTTCTTTTCCACAGATGTGAACGAGTGTAAGCTGCTGAGCAGTGTGTGCGGAGAAGCTCAGTGTGTGAACGTTGATGGTTCCTTCCTCTGCGTGTGTCCCACTGGCCAGGACTATAATGTCACCATCGCCAAGTGTATGCCCGGTCCCACAGGTGACCCACCTTCAGCTTTTATACAAATAAATTAAAGAACCCCAGGGTGTATAACTGGTTTCATTATACTGTCTTTTCTCCATGTTAGTTTGTAAATTGAGGCACACACACTTTATATTGTAGATAGGGACAAAATTGCAATTGATTTCTTTGTTTTAACCAACACATTATGTAAAACCCCAAAAGGACACTCAAGTGACGTAAGCCAGTCGGCGGTTGGTATAGCAACGTCACTTCTACACAACATACAACAACAACATCAGTTGCAACCATCGGTCCAGTTGTACATGTTTTGTAAAAATGTTTAAGGCTACCGTTATGAGCTGTTGTTTACGCAGTTTTACATTTTACACAGGTTTTTAAAAATGGCAGGTGTCTGTTCTGCATTGGCTCATGTTTGACCAATCAACGTACACTTACATCTCGTCGTTCCCAGTTCTTGCAGTGTGAACACAATAAAAAAGGACGAACTCTTCCAACTGAAAAAGTTTGCCTAGTCTGAAAATGCCTAATTTGTACCTGACCTGAAAATTGGACCATGCCTATATTACCCACATTTTAGCTGGACCTTCCTGTTGGCACCCACACACCAAAACAAATTCCTTGTATGTGTAAACCTACTTGGCAATAAATCTGGTTCTGATAACAATAAAAAACAACTGCAACTGGAGCCTGGCCTCATGTTTAGCTTAGTGGATCCTTCAGGAAATGGTATCACTTTATCTTGCTTTCAACCTGTAAAAAAACCTTGATGAGACATGAATTGGCTCCACTGGTACATTATATTGTGTGCAATGCAGTTGTAGATTGTCTGTTTTTTGCTCTGTGGCAGGCTTGCACAAGGAGAACACCAGTATGACATGTACATAAAGAGGGGCTGGAAAACTGTTCTACTCATGTAGTAGTATAAGTCAGAAACAATTAGCTGGACTCTAGATCATCTTTGGATCAGGTTGGGTTCTTAATGTTTTCAGGCGGTCTGAAGTTACATTTACACACTCATGGCTTGATACGAGTGACAACCAATGAGCTAAACACATTTTATTTGCCTCCCACTGTGTGTTTATTCTTCTATCCCTCTCTTCCTTCATTCATCTTTCAGCATCATCTGTGGAGCATAAGGAGTGCTACTATCGTCTGAACGATAAGAACCTTTGTGAGAGTGTGGTGACCAGCCATGTCACCCTGCAGGAATGCTGCTGCACGCTGGGAGCCGGCTGGGGTGACAACTGTGAGGTCCATCCCTGTCCTGTCAATGGCACAGGTGAGATAGAGGAATGGGGGTAAGAGAAGGAAGGAATCTGGACAATAACCCACAGCTAAAGTGATGTCCTCTTTCCACCAAGTTGTCTCTGGGTCTTGAACCGGTTTTTTTCAGGTTTCTTGGAACCATGGAACTATCAAGTGAGCCAGCCCACGTTTCCACCAGTTTTGATTGGCACTATTGTAATCAAGGATGCATCATCAACAGAGGATGCTGCACAATGCACAGCGGAAGTAAACAGCAGTAGCAGGATGGTGGATAACATTGATTCCTTGAAAGCTGCTGTTCTTTTACTACAGATATTTGTTTTTATCCTGAAAACAAGCATGGCCAAACTATTAATGATAAGAAGACAGAAGACCGTTAGTAGTAGTACCATAGTAGACCATAGACCATTGTTGCCTTCTCCATCCTCTTTCCAACCTGGAGAATATGACACGCCCACTGATGTCATCACAGTTTGCACTTCAGGACAAGGAAAACCTGCTATTTTTGGTTGCAGCTGGGAACTTCACGTTCCAAAGCAATTTATTTTTGGTCGAAATGCTCCGAGCAGTTCACTATTAGGTGCGAGAACCAGAATCTGTTCCATGTTGATGGAAAAGGGGTATCAGAATCTTTACTAGCCACACCTCAGACTGTATTTCAGTAACACAGTACACCAGCAGATTTTTAAAGCATAATTTCAACTACACAAACTGTAGTTCTTTTTTAAAGCTAGAGAGGTTGCAGTTTGCAGCACCACCAAAGATGCATAACCCACCTTAAAACAATGAACTGTCATTGTTACACTTTAATTCTGATTAAACAAGTGATGTACAACATGTTAATAAGTGAGCTTTAGATGTACTGGTACGTGAATTGTGTTATCTTAGAACAGAGCCAGGCTAGCTGCTCCCCCCAGTTTCTGCTCTTTAAGCTAAGATAACTGGCTTCTAGCATTAGCTTCATACTGCATTTAATGCACAGACATGAGAGTGCAATTAATCCTCACCTCATCTAACTTTCCACCACAAAGAAAATATGCTTATTTCTCAAAATGTCAAACTTTCAACAAATATCTGGATGTAGTGGCACTTATTCTGATTCTCTCTAACCTCAATACCTCCATGTCTGTCCCGTTTCAGACCAGTTCAATCAGATGTGTCCATCTGGAAGAGGTTTTATTCCCAGTGGAGACTTGCTGTATGGAGTACCCACAGTTGACAGCTACAAAGGTAAGACAAAGTTACTTCTACATGACTTAACATCATAGATTCATCACGCACCTGTTGTTGTTTATAACACTTTTGGCAATATAACTGCAAGTGCAGATTTATGGCTGTAATGTTAACATGCTATGCTAGCTTGCTATGTACAGTAGAGTTTTATGGTAGCTTTTGGTAGTAGATTTTATCCAGTGTATCCAAATTAGATACAATACATGGTCCAGTTTCATATATTCGCCGATATTAGCTTATTGCAGATATATCTGTATCAGAGAGCACTGGCGAGTGAATTTTTACACTGTGAAATGTCCAGCTTAGTATGTATCTTGGTCACAATTCTTAAAAACATAAATCTAAGGGATCCATGTAGTAATATGTACTATAGTTCTGATACACACTACATAGAAATACTATATAGTACTATGCATTTTTATAGTAATATAGTAATCATTACTAATCATAGTAATTACTATTGGCCGATATATTGTTATCATGCTTTTTTTAAATTCCCAAATATCAGTATCAGTTTTGGCCTAAGCTATTGTCCAAATTCTGAGTTAGAATTTTGTGCACTTTGCCTTCAGAAAAAAAATGTTGTCCATGATATAGACAATGCAATTCACATTTTATAGATGCAAAAATCAGTGATGTGCATCTCTGCACCTGTCAGTGATGACACAAAATTATGATGAAGAGTCCAATATATTAAATAATGTATATAAGGAAAAGTGCACTAACAAGCAACACAGACTCTGTGTTGGCCTGATTGATAAATTGCAGCCCTTTGAGCCTCAACCACATCTAATGATTTTCTTCAAATGTCTTACACATAATTGCCTTATCAGAAGCTTTGGAAAAGACCGGAGAACACCACGATCTGACCTGGCCTAACCCTGTTTTCAGCTTTAATGAAAGGAATGTTGTTGTCAGTTAACAGCAGGCTGCAACAGTGAGGTGCTCTAAACAGCGCTACAAACTTTGCACTTATGTTGTTTCCATGGAAATATATAAGGTTTGTCTGTTTTCTAGAGCACAGGTGATGCAGAGAGAATTATATTAGTATGATGATACAATGTTCCCTTCTGGTTATATGTGTCTGTATGCTAATGCTACATGCAGATTGTACCTAAATATGTTAATGCTACAGCTATCCCCTGGGAGGACCCCTGGTACATAAAGCAGCAGTAAAGCTACTTCTGGCTCTTCATTGCAACACTTTTAAAGCCTACCTTAAACTTTGTCAACACGTAACGTGATGCCTACTCTGCTGTTTGCAGATGCAGATGAATGTACACTGTTTGGCCAAGAGGTGTGTAAAGGAGGCTTCTGTTTGGATACTTGGGGCAGCTACGAGTGTTACTGTAAGACCGGACAGGACTATGACCCTGCCAACCTGGAGTGCAGAGGTCAGCAAAGAGAAAGGCTGTGTCTGTCTGTGTGTGTTAAACTAATTCTGTGTTGAAGATGTTAAAAGTTTCCTCCTTTGCATGTTACACATAACACTGACTTAAACATCTATCAGCTAATAACCTATGGAGCCAGATCAGTAACTTAAAAAAAACAAAACAAAACCCAAACTTGATATTTTTTACATTCTGATGTTTTCCAATTATAATGTTCAAATTGTTTTCTTCAATGTCACTCTTTTTTCAGTGACTTCTTTTTTTACACTCGTGTTTTTTTATACGCTCTTGTGTTTCGGTTTCAACTCTGTGGAGAGGAGGAGTTTGAGGGGAGGGGAAAGGAGAGCGTTATTGACGTATAATCTGCATACTAATGAGAGGATGTCACTCTTCTCGTTCACTCAGAGGCCTCTGGTATCACTCCAAACCTACAGCGATGTACTTCACCAGTTCTGTCTCTCTGCCGTTGTTTGCTCACACAGAACCGGGCTGGGTTCAGATGACCCACTTTTTAATAACATTTGTTATGCACCTTAACTCAAGTCCTTTATGATAGATTATATTTCTTAATAGCACTGGTGCTACGAGCTAAGTATGAATATGTACGGTGGCCCTGAAGTGCAGAACCCAAACGCAAATCGGAAAACACAACACATTAACGAAAACACAACACATTAAGAGAAAACACAACACACTAAGAGAAAACACAACACATTAACGAAAACACAACACATTAAGAGAAAATGGAAAGGGTAGGTACTCCTACCGGAAGACGTGGGTGCCTATTAACAAGATTAACAAGGATATGTAGCTAGCTGGTCTCATGCCGTGTTCGGTCTCAAGCTTATACAAGCGGCAATTAGCTCAATTGGTAAAGCACCCGCTTAGCATACGAGAGGTGCCGTGTTCGACTCCTGCATCCTCCAATGTTTTTCATGTCATTTCGTGTACTTAATACTTATTGTGTTGTGTTTTCTGTTAATGTGATACTAATTGTGTTGTGTTTTCTGTTAATGTGTGGTGTTTTCGTTAATGTGTTGTGTTTTCCAATTTGCGTTTGTGTTCTGCACTTCAGGGCCACCGTAAATAGGTCATTGATATTTCATTAATTAAATTCCATTTCAAAATCATAGGAACAAGTAGAAACTTTAGGCTCCTGAGGAATTGCTCTGGTGAGCAAAGACATTAGATGCTGCACAGCTTCAGTTGCTTTACACTGGTCGTACTGTAATAGGAGTTGTGATCATGCAGAGCAAAGCATAAATGTTATTAACAAGTGATTTGGGTTATGCACTCGCTGAATACTAGAGGACAATAATGGAAAACAAGTGATATTTTGTGCATAATAATAGCAGCCTACCTGGACAAGCAGCTACAAGATGACAAAATAATACGTATTTGTTCAGCCCATTACAACAGCACAGTTCGTTAAACAAAAGCGATCTACGTGCACTAGCTCAAACATAACATTACAGCTATCAATAAGACGGAAGTTGTGTGTAAAGAACTTACCTTCGTATCGACTTTCTCCGGCGGACTTCAAAACAGCCTCTCTCGTTAACTGACGGCATGTTGCCAGGCTGTCACTCCGATCAAAACTGGCCAATAGAAACGTGTCATTCATCTTTCAGCGTAGGTCACGCCCACGGAATAAAGCGGACCCGGAAGCACAACTTTAAGTTTCGCAAGCAAAACAAAATTTTGGAGATTGCAAGCAAAACTTTAGGGTTTGCAAGCAAAAGTGTGGACAGTTTCTCTCTCAAACCATTTTTTGACTGCTTAAAAAAGAAACAAAAATAGCTCTACAGGAGTACATCACACCTAAAAGTTTCAGTTCATAGAGAGCAGTGTAATAGGTTTCTGCCTTAGGTGATTCAGTGTTGATTTAAGCCTTATAGCCATAACTGAACTTTATTTCATTCATTGCAGTCAATTAACACAATTAATGTGTTGTATGCATTGATCTCCAGTGGGAATTCTGCAGTGGAATTGTTTTGCAATGCATTCTGCAGGCTGAAACTCGATCTTCCAGGTCATTACAGCAGTTTATCAGTGTATTGAATATGTCATATGAAAGTATGTTCTAACTAGTGAGCTCTACCAAGCAGTTTATATTGGATGTATATTGAGTAGTGGCTAATGTGTTCCTGGCTAGTCTCACACCTTGAGTCGAGTAGTAAATACTGTGATTAATTCAACACTGAACAACTTTTGGAGACAGGATTTTTCATTCAATCTGAAAATGAATTGGTAGATTATAGGTATACAGTAACACAGCTGAAGTGTGCTAAGTACTATAATCCTACTCTGCGTTTGTTAACTTCTACCATGCCATATAAAGTACTTTGCAATACCAACAGTTGTCACACTGACTCATGATGAATGAAGTGCGTGGGCAACAATGCAGGTCAATGTGTTCAAAAATGTATTAAGAAATCTCATCACAAAGAAACTTCTTTGTGTCAGCACAAGGCACCATGCTGAATATGGATCTGAAAGCATCTCTCCTAAATCATAGAGAGATTGTTTGCACACATTTGCATGGATATATAACCTGTGTGTGACTGGCTGCAAGTTGCTGAGGACTTTTTCCATATACTGAAATCTGGAGCAACTAATGTGGTTTGTGGTTATTTTTCTTTGGCACCAAAGTACTACTGCTAAAGCCTCTATTATGCACCATTAAATCAACTTCTTTAAAGTCGCATGCAAATTATCAATATATTCATGCCTGTTGGGAAAAGGCTTTTACTCTAACCTTAACCTAACCCCAATCAAGACTGAAAGTATGAACACCATTTTTTCCCTAGCTAGATATCCTTCAATCAACTGGTTTAAATACAACATTTTTCCCCAGATGTGGTATAGTTCACCCAAAATATCCGCACAATCAACACAATAGACGCCATACATACATACACATGCACACAAACACATGTTTCCACACCACTTAAATCCCTCTATCCCCTCTGTGCTCTGTGACCACTGATTCAGCACATGGATCCTCTGGGTTTTGGCAGTGCTGTTCTCTCAGCCACAGAAGGCCCTTTAAAGATATCACCATTGTTCCCTAATGGCCTAACTCCCTGTTCAAGGAGAGAAGGGAGACAGCAAGAGCGCAAAAGAGAGAGCAAGAAAGTGAGGTAGGGAGAAAGAGAGATGGCCTTTTAAGATGATAGCAATGCTCCCAAAAGGCCTCGCCTCAGTACAAGGAGAGTTCTTTAGAGAACAGACAGTCGAGTGTGTCTTCTCAAATGAAGCTACGGTGCAACTGTCCCAGTCCCTATTTTCAGCTCTACTGGTGCATTCCAGACACTGAGAACACATGTTTTCTTTTTATTATCTCTTTCTCTGTCCTCTCATAGTTTGTCTCTCCCTCCATCTTACCTTCTTTTTCCCCACTCAGTTTTGTCTTTCATTTCATTTCAATCTTTTCTCAAGTGTTGGATATATACTGAAAAAGTGAGTGACAAGTTGCTGTTACCCGCTGAGCCACTCAGGACACCTGAGTCCATAATCCAGTCAGAACTACGCAAACACTGGCCTTGTTGAGCAAATATGGGAAGTACCACTTAGTGGTAATAACACTGTTGACATTAAGGTGATTTGTTTTGTTTTGCTTTTAGGCAATGACAAGAGAGGCCTGAGGCACAATAGTAAAAGGTTATAGCCAAACGAAAGAGCCATTTTAAAGGTGTGAGGCTTGTTAGGTTGCCAGTCTTTTATTAGGAGAAAACAATAAAAGTGTTGATATTTTGGACGTATATGTTTTGTTCAATCACAGGGAAAGTGAGTGAAAATTATAAAAGGCCTTAAATAATATCAGAAGTTTTTACTATAAGATGAAAACATTCAAAATGATAATTATGTGAAAATCCTTGGCTCCACAGAAACAGTTATGTGTTTGTAGATTGACTGTTTGGAACATATGCCAGTTTAATACATTCACATGGGATACAGCTATTTGCCTCACAATGATGATATTTATCACGTATTGGCTGTGGTGGTCAATGGGGCAACTCTCTAAAAGGTCAGTTTAGTCGTTCATTACCTGCACGCTGAGTGTATATTATTTTATGGAGTCTGTAGTTCTAAATATTTTAGCAGAAGTTTATAAATTAAAAATGTCATCAATCGGGTAAATTGGTGCCACCTCAAGAGGATACTATTTGAATTTAATTAAATTGGATTATACCAGGACCTGTTTGTCATAATGCAGTCCATAGATACTGCAGTGTCCTGGGTCTGTGCAGTGTCCTAAAAGTGTTGTGGGTTGGAGTTCAGTCATTAAACATGTCTCTGTCAACTTTCATAGTACTGCCTAATGAAGAAAGTCTATCTTTAAAACCAAATGTTTTACATTGAAATCTACCTCCTTCCTATCTTTAAACTCCCCCCAATATCAAATAAATCGGTGAGTAATGGTCCAGGTGAGGACAATTAAAAAAACTCCTCTTTTTCTTCCCATCATAGTGTGAAAATATCAACCACTGAGCTTATGGGTTCATACAAAGAAGGAGAGTGTGTCTGCTGATGTTACAGTCATAAGTACCACCTTACCTTGAACCCCAGTTTTCTAGAAATTACTTTTGTATACAACAAAGTTGTTTTCATAATTATTTTGTGGTGACAACATAATTGCTACCTGGATTATGTTCAGAGACAACTTTTCTTGGAGTGAATTAAACACTACATTTATGTTCCATGTTTGACCTTGCATCTGCCTCTTTGCAGAGGTTGACAAGAAATATACTTGACAGGGCATATATAGTGGATCATTTAATGAGCAGATAAAAGGGTAATGACAAAAGAAAGAGAAAAATGAAAATGAGAAAATGTGCATGTTACAGAAGATACAGATGTAAAAACTGATTTTTATCGTAAATGCATCACAGGTAGACCTTTAAAGTGTGAAGACACTTTAAAAAAAATAGCTGTCTTAAATCTGAAATGTCAAGGTTTCACTCTAAGAAGGTAAAATCCCAGTCTGTATTTGATCTCTTTGGGGGCTTCATAAAGAAACACATCAAGCAGAGACTGAGAACAAGAAGGTGCTTGGGGGAGGATATCTCTGGAATTTTTTTAATCAAACTGACTTGACTTTAACACTGCATGAAGAAATACTGAATACGACACATCTGAGAGTGAAATTGTTTATTGATCATTGTCCCCTACTACTTGAAACTTGAAATTCACCTATTTTACATGTTGGGAAATACATGAGGCATAGAGTTTTCCATTTTTATCAGTTTTTTTAATGAAACTATATTTACTTTAAAGTTCATAGGTACAGACTTATTCCACTATTTTGAGAGGACGTGACTTAAAGCAATAGTGACACAAAAGGCACCGAGGACTCGTGGTGGCACTGCAAAGGGGGATAAGAAAACATCGTATGAGAAAGAAGAGGAGAGGGGAGAGCATGAAGAAACTGACGAGCAATACATTGTTTATTGAGACAAGGGAAAAGTGAACAAGAAATGATGAGAGATGGATGTATAGATGGATAGATATATTTTTTTTAACGGTAGTGAAGCCCTGAGACGCTGCAGGGGGAAAGCTGGTGGGAGGTGAAAGAGAAGGTGAAAAATACATAAAAGCGATGCCAGGAGAGTCAGTTGAAAGTTGATGATAAAGGAAGATTCAGAGGAATGCAGGCAAACAGCTACACTCATGAGCCAAACACCAAAGATATACAAGCTTTATACTAGGAGGTCATGTCTTACTTTGTCTCCTCCAGAGTAAAATCGTTCAGAGAGAAAACGGGATAAAAGAGATTGCAAATATATAAGGGAAAACAGAAACAGTGATGCAGAGAGAGAATAGGGACAGAGATCTAAAGGCATAGCAGATTTGGTAGGGCAGAGGAAAAGGCAGTCATGCAAGCAGATAAACACAAAAACGACTGAAAAGGGTGTAAAACCTTTTACAAAAGGGTGTGACCCCAGAGTAGTAGTGTACATCCTTGGAGGACACTGGAGGTGAAATGTCTTTAGCAGTGAAAAGTTGAGAGAGAGAGAGAGAGAGAGCTATGAGAGAGAGGCAAACTAAAGCAGAGAGAGAGATGAGGATCTAACAGCATTAAGAATATGGAGGTGCAGCAGACTGCTTCGAAGACATTTTTATAGGATAAAACCTAAGAAGCTAAAAGTTTTTCTTGATAGTCAGATAGGTGAAATTCTCAAGTTTTCTTCTTTTTTTTTGGTTAACCTCAGAGTTAGCTGTCAGGGCAGAGAGAGGGCAGCCACCCATAAACGAAAAGAATGAAGGAAGGAAGCTATGTCTCACTTTCACGCTATTTTCTCCATCATTTTCACATACCATATTTGTAATGCTAAAACTCATGGGCCATTTAAACCTCACTTTTGTTTGTCTTTTTGTTGGTCACTTTATCCACACTTTCACGTTGCACAGTATTGTGTGGTTGACACTGCCGCATCTAGCTGCTGGTTCGTGTTCCGGTTGTGGCACAGCTTCCATTGTGGATCCAATGTCCACTGGAAGCAATCCAGAATTGAAACGTGTCCAAGCCGGCTGATCTTCAGCAGACACATTTCCAATATTATTTGTTTGGCCGACATATCTTATTACAAGCATGTTAAATAATCAATGTTGGCAACTTGGCAGTTTTAATTACTGTAGCAACATGCTCTCTTATTTTTATATCTGTATTTCCTGAATAGCATATAGTAGAAAAAAGAAAAGTATTCAGGAGGAGAAGTGAAGCTACATTGTATGGGCAAAGTGTGATGAATATATCATTAAACACAAAAAAAAAACTTATAAGTGAGATAGCTATTAAGAGTGCAAGTCCTTGTGGAAACATAACTTGCACCTTAAACTTGCATGAGTAGGGAAAATCAATACTGGTATAAAACACTTCAATGTAATATCATCTATTGAAATTGAATGTTTACTCTGCTAACCTCTTTGGCTTCAACCCAATTTGTCATGTAAAACATCACTCTGGCATTAAATGGATAGAAAAGTGATGCAAGGTCACACATATCCTACCCTGCTCCTCCCTCAGCTTGACTTGACACTTGAGCAAAACTCATTTATTTCAGCATAAATTCCATTGCAGCAAAAAACTCACATTATGATATGGACAAGGGGCCATCAAGCTTCACTCTCTGCTGGAAAGAAAGCACAAGGAAACGGATGGCGGACGGGTGGATGGATGGACGGTCACACAGGGCCTCTTCCCAAACTGCTTGGCTATTATCCAATAGCATTCTAACAAAAGTTAAAAGCCCAGACTTTAAATGCCTCCGGCAGGGAGAGGAGGGTTAAAACAGAGCAGAAGGACGGGAAGTATAAAGACCTGAAACTGTAAAGTCAGATGCAGAATGAAAGCGTAAAATACCAAAGTCTGGCATTTTTATTATTATTTGAAGGTGGGGAAGATTTGTAAGTCAAGCAGAGGGAGTGAGAGAGGGAGAACAGAGGAGCAGGGAGGCTCTGACAGACAACCAGGGAGTTACATAGGCTGAATCTCATTTGCAGATGTTTGATGTTTCCCCCTTACTCCACACTCAGGGGAGTCTCTTCTAATAACGGATGTGTTAACACCTCCTTTTGGACCGTTGGTCCATTTCATTTCTTCACAGTGCAAAGTTCATATCCATGTTTTCTCCTCCTTTGTTATCCTCCCTCTAAAGGGGTGTTTTCAGTACAGACTTCAGCAACTGCTTTATAATTTCCTATCGCTTCTTTTCTATTAAAAGGAATATGACATAAAATATAGGCATTTATTTGACCAGTCATCATATTGACAGAATAGACTGATGTTAATAATCAATACTTCTATATTTTATTTGGATAATATGTTTTATGCAATGCATAAACAAATCACTTAACTGACTAATTGCAAAAATGATTTTACTGTTAACAAGGTGCTAGGGAGAAAATAGATAATTTGCATTTCAAGATTACTATTATGAACTACCACCGCCTGCTACTGTATGAAGGCATGTTTAAGTCAAGGCAACTAAAACTACTTTGGTAAGTTAAGGGACATATCACAGTCATTGCTAATGTTAAATGCTAAAATCTATTTCAGAGGAAAAAGAAACCAGTGCTGACTGTCGGCTGGATACAAACACCAGTCTCCAGTGTGGAATTGACGGACATTACACATGAAACAGAGCCCATCGCTCACAGTGGAATAATAGCTTGGACTTTACACACTCTGAAAATGAGATTCAGCCCGAGAGAACACAAAGCAAACATGGGAAACGGAGGGAGGTTTCAGATGAAAAGCCAAGGGAAGAGAGAGGGATGAGGGGAAAGCAATCAGGGGAGAAAGGAGTGGTTGTTTCTGAACACAGACAGAGTACCACTGAGCTGGTCGGTACATGCAGGTGAAATCCCTGCATGCTGTTGGCTGCTACACTACATTAACTCTAGCTTTCACTTTGAGCCAGGGACTTGGAGGATAGAGAGGAAAGAAGGGAAGCCTGACGAATGGGGGGAAAGGGACACACTGAGAACCTTACCATACAAAGCTCAACCTTGTTTTATGAGGAATTATGGAAACCATTCCAGTTGAATGAGTTTTCTATGAAAAAAACCTTTTCACTTCCTCTTGTATTACATTTAAAAAGCAATAATCCACAGTGGCATATTACAAGGTGCACAAAGAAGACAATCAATGGAGACATGGCTGGAGCTCTGTTTTATCATTTAAATCTTTGTTGTGTTCTTTATTATGAAAGACAGAGGTAACAAAGAGAGATATTGCAAAAATATAATTTTCTTTAGTACATAATATGGATGCAGCTGAAGAAAACATGTCATCGTGTTTATTGGCTCAATTGGGTTCCCAAACTTAAAAAAGTGACATAGCGTACAAAACCTGAAGTGACTCAGGGTCATACAGACACTCTAAAGGATTTAAAAAATGTTGCCAAAACCACTTAGGTGACAGGGAATAGCATGGAAGCTGTAATACAGTCATTTCTATTAGATGAGGATGAAGAGGCCTGGGACTGCAGGGATGCACAGTATGTCTTTGCATGGTAGACTTGGGAGGAGTGGTTGAGTAAGATGACAGCGCTTGGGGAAAAAGCTGTTGAGGTGATGGGTGATCATGGTGTTAATGGACCGGTACTGTCTCCCAGAGGAATGTTTCTAAAACAGATGGTTGCCTGGGTGGGCAAGGTCGGTGGCAATTTTACCCGTCTTTTTTATCCGCTATGGTATCCTGAAGCTCCTTGATGGAAAGCAGCTGACAGCCAATGATCCGCTCAGCAGTGGGGAGTACATGCGCAAGCCTTGTCCTTTGAACGGCAGGAGGCAGGAACTCAACCGAACTTTGATGGAGGGAATAAGGATGCTTTTGACTATTAATGTGAAAAATTGGACCAGGATACGTCCACATTTGAAAGTCAATTACTTTTTTCCCTTTAAAAAAGTAAATGTCAAAAAACATTCCTACACTAAATATCTCACACATTGTAGCTGTAGTCCACACTCTTCTTCATGTTACATAGCTATAGGCTACATTGCTAAGGATCACCTGACTTTTGTTGTTTACTGTAATTAATTATAACTATAATAATAATACAACTATTGTTTTGTGCTTTTTAATATAAATGTAATTCCTGAGTTATTACATTTAAATGTTGTTATGTGCTTGTGTGTCTTTGTCTAACAATGCATGTTGCAGTGCTTTGACAAGTTATTTAAGGTGTGAGACAGTGAGTTCTTTTTTTTTTTTGCAAACTCCTCACAGACTGGAGCCAGGTGAATGCATTAGAAACAAAACCTGTACTATAAGCCAGGGTGGAGAAAGGATTGATGATGGCAAATAAAACCATAGCAACCCTTTAGTCAGCAGGCAAGCCGACAGATAGAGAAGATGGCTGACAGGTGGACTAACAGGTACAAGGCGACAAAGAGGCCTATAATACAGCCACTAAACACAGGCAGACATACGTACAAAGACAACATTTTTTAGAATGTAAAGCAGCAACAATCATGATATGCATAAGAATAAGCAACCAAATAATATGCTCTTTGGTTTCTCTACTTCATTTAATTTAGCTTTTTGATTCGGTTGATTTACAAAGCTTTCTTATCACAGAGAACATAATTCAGGCAGTGTAAAATGTCTGTCTTGCTTGGCACCATTGATTATACAGTAAATGGCAGTGGCTGTACCATGATAAATATGGAGATTTAAGAACTAAGCTTAAATCTGCTTAGACTGGTATAGAGTATAGAGTATAGAGCGTGTACTGTGTGAGTGTGTGTGCAGTGTGTCTGTGCAATCATACATCTTTCTGGCTGTGTTTAGTTTTTCTGGTGTTTATTGATGAGGATAGGAAAGTATGATTTTGCTTTTATTGGGATGAAAGAAAGTGTCATGGTAAACTAAAGTACAGATACCGTGTTGTTTTTGTGGGTAAATAAGTCATCTTTAAAATAAACCTCAGTTGAATACAAGTATTGAATTCAAGTGGAGCTCATTCTTAGTCAGTGACTCACTGCGCTGGTGATGATAATTGTATTTTCAATAATAATATAGTTAAACAGTAATTACTACTATTACTACAAATTATTATTTTTTCTAATTAATAATAGTAATTAGATTTTAATACCTTGATAACTCAGCTCCTGCTCCGATTAGAGTAGTGTTGTTTGGGCATTAAAGATGCCATCTTGATGTCTCTGTTAACCATCTACCATTCTAATCATCACTCACACATACACTCACAAAGAGATACAACAACAATGTCACAACTGAATGACAAACCATGAGAGTTAACATGGATACACTGAAATAATGTATTTATAATACTTATTTTATTAAGTAAAAATTTAGCAGTCACTCATTTTATGTTCTGCTAATACAGGAAGACACACACATCTACATACATGCACATGGATGCACAGACAGACACACACAGGTCTGTTCCATTTTAAAATGACCTTGTAAAAAGACAGCAGTTGTCCTCTGGCGTTCTGCATTATGTGTATTGTCTGTCTCTACTGCTCTGTACATGTCTGGCAAAGGGAAGTGTGAAAAAAACAATGTTGCATGAGGAATCAACTTTCCATCACAAACTAATATTACTTTTCTGTCATCTTCTTCCTGTCCATGTCATGTTGTTGTTGAAAAACAACAACATTCCCTCTTAATCTTCTCAGTGGGGGGAAATGTGTTGATGTGATATCTGACACACCCTAATTGTCTAAAATTACTCCCTCTGTCCTTGCTTAACCTTCTGAACTCAGCCTGCTTGATATTGTTAGAACCAGTGCCATATGTGTGTATCTTCTTTCTAAATTCATTTCCTTCTGAATCAATGCTGTTACATGGTGTCCCTCCTCTTAATACGTTGTTAAACCTCCAAAATTGGCATTGATGCAATCACACCCTCGCTCCAGCCCTCTGGCCCTTAACAAGTCTAATCAATCCAGTTAATTGCTCAGCCATGACACTGGCAAAGACGGCAGTGTCATCCGTTTTCCATATCAAATACATCATTAGGTAGTTGCTTTACATAACCACACACGCACAAGCCAAACCCCCCCCCCCCCCCATACAATCACACACACATACACACACACAAATCTTTCAACATCATTAGCAGTGGTCTCAACAAAAGTGCCTTAATTAGGATTACCTTGACCTGCAATGTAGCTCATTAGGAACAAAGTCCAGGCAGTAAAAATACTGACTCCAGTATTCTGGTTAATTTATCATACAAAATTAACTCTAAACATAGATAATTTCTGTGGTTTGGTTCTTTAATCTAAAACTTTTAATAGTATCATAAATGATTTGTTCTCTTAGTGTCCTTGTAGGAATAAATATTGGGTTCAGCCAAAAATGGGACACATATATTCACAGATATTCAAGACCACAACAAAACCCTTCCCCTATCTGACTGAAGTTCAAGTAATGTGTTATTCCTTGTTTGACCAATATGAGATTTAAATTTAGGAACATTCCTTATGCCCTGGTTTTATCTTCTGGCACATCTTCAGAGGACAGATGCTTCCATATCTGTAGTTTTAGTCATTATAGAACACAAATATCAACCAATCTCAGAGTTGGTTTTGTTCATCTGGAGAAATTTACTGACCATCTATCTTTTTAAATATTGTCACAGTCTGTAAGGGTCCTCAAATCACACTTAATTTGATTTAGCAGTAGACAAAGCTGAGTGTCATCGGCATAGCAGAAATAACAATCTTATATTTATGACTAATTTTACCAAGAAGAAACATTTATTAGGGGAAAAGAACAGGACTGACATATCCATAGAAGATACTAGCTACCGAAATGTGAAATAAGGTGACTTTGATTGTATGTTTGGTCAGAAATCAGCACCAACCAAATCCACATACATGCAAATATACTGTATACTCGATATAGTCGCACACACACAACACAAAAACACACATTCCCAGAATATATTTTACTCCCTAACTACACTATAAAAGGTAACGCTTTCTTAAACCTTAATTGTGGTATATATATGTTACTATTGATAGTTTTGTCTATCGGTAACAATAGATCAAAGTATCAAAATGGCAAAACCTTAAATGAGTCACCACCATATGCCTTTTTTCCCATGTTGTTGTGTTTAAGTTTGTGTGTGAGAGTAAAGGCATGTCTACAGAATGCAGTTTGAAGTTTCTAGAAAGAAAGGTATTTCTGACAACAAAAGACTTGCTCAAATTAATACAAATGATACAATATATGTATTACAAATGCCAGGAAGTGCTCATGAATTGAGATATTTACTGAACCTATTCATGCAAGAGAAACTGCAGAGAATATTGCTTAAAGTGATCAGTCATAGTCCTAATATTTTTGCTAAATCTGTGTGTATAAGCAGGTGTATGTCTATGTCCCTCTAGAGCCAAATGAATAGTCACACCTCTACCTTTGTCTGTCTTGCTCCAGATATCCGTGGCATTGAGGATTTCCTGGACCGGACCTCTCAGCAGGGAATGGACGTATCCCTTCAGAAGGTGGAATCTAATATCAACATGATGATCACAAGTCTGTTCAGAACAATGCGCGTCGAAGAGCTGCATCGCTACAGGGATACGCTACGCAGAGCCGTGCTGTTCATGAGCCCAGCTACTGCCAAGGCTTTTATCACTGAGGTAAGGTGGAAAACACCAGTAACAGAAGTTAAAGCTTTAAAATACCTTTATACCTTTACCTTTATATTTAAATACCTTTAAAGATATATTTAAAATGCCTTCACAGATTAGCATGTCTTGTGGATCTAAATTATTTAATACAGAAATAGAAAACCGCTGTGTAGGTTAGTGCAGCACAACCTGCTTGACTCAATCAGGAGTTTTATATGAAGTAGTATTCATGATGCCCTGAGCATGGCATGGCAAATATTATTCAGTTTCTCTCTGCTCTTCTGGTCTCTAGTAGAGTATATATATTCAAATATATGTGTTTAAACTACTCATTTCCCACACTCACATATGCACACTGAAACACACGAACACACACACACTTCCCCAACCCTTCTTATGCTCTTTATCTCAGCAGAAGAAGACAATTAGGGGAGTTCCTTTTACTTTTATACATAAATGATATGGAGGTCATGGTTGAAAGAAATAGGCTCCAGCATTAGTTATGAATTCATAATTTAAAGTGGTAGGACGGGGCTTAATCCCGTGTGTCATGTTCTCATCTCAGTTTAATTAAAAGTGACCTCAGAAAGAGCAATCACAATCTAATTTGCTTGGAGGCGTGACAGGGAGGGGGTGAAAGATGGGGTGTTATTGTGTGCCTCAGTGTGTTAGTGTCAGTATTTGTGTATAAATGTGTTTGTGTGTGTGTGTATGTAGTCTTGTAGCCCTGTAAGTGTAGCATGGAAACACTTAAATCAGTACACTGTGCTTGCCATGAGGACTATGACAATGTGTCTCAAGGTTCTGCACTATTTTAAGTGCTTTTTAAATATTATGAAAGAATAGAATGAAGAGAAATTTTTAAAAGAAAACAAATTACTTTAAAGTTATATTTTACTGCAAATACGCTATTTCTTTCATTTGGAATAATATCACTGACACCATTCTACTTTGAAATGAATGAAGTCTGTACTCATGAAGTGTAAGTAGCACATGTAAAAGCTGCAATTCAGAATTTAGACTGCATATTTGAAAATGTAAATTCTGTGTTTTCTTTAGCCACATTCCACTCACAGGATGAATTTAGATTAGGTCATCTGTGTCCCTTTACACATAATTTACCTCACCCTCCTAACAACAGACATGATTGGGACATTAATTTTAAATAGAGACTAAGGCCTCTGATAAAATAATGAAAATACTTGGAAATTAATGATTGAATGCATCCTTATTATCACTGATTCATTTTTTTCTGTGAGTTCTGATCTATGATAGGTGTGGAAAATTGCTTTAGCTATTATACAATATGGAAGTGTTGGCCTCTATTTCAGTGTGTGAGTGGAACCCAAATTAGTTTTCTAGCCTTTCCCTCTCTCTCTCTCTCTCCTTTGGGAAGGTTGACAAAGCAGTCATTTAATCTAATTTAGTCAGACATCAAGTGGAGAGAGGTTTCTGAGATGAAGTGTCGGGAGATGGTAAAGATTGGTGGATAAGACTGATGATCGCATATATCTCTGTCTCCCTCGCAAAGGGGGGTAAGGGAGAGAGAGACAGTCAGATACAAGTACTGAAAGACAGACACAAGGCAGGCAGAGAGACATGTGGAAACAGAAAGAGATGACTGGGACCTTGTTTTTCCTCTGTCATAGTTATTTGTGAGGTCATTTGTCACAGAGAGCACCTCCCATCCAGATGCATTAGGCCCTGATGTTACATGTGAACTGGAAGCCGTTCCAAAATTATAGACTTGGCAGAAGGAGAGAGAAAGGGAGATGAGAGATATGACAGGCTGCCGGAGTGATTAGATGAATACAATTAAGTGAGTGCTTGAAAGTGCCTGAATCTAACCTTCCCTAACCTTTACCCAATATGTTTTGTGCCGAAACATTTAAACTTTTTTCAATGATGTCCTCAAATAACACTACGTACAGTTTTCAGCCTCTGTAATTGCCCCTCCTCTCTGAACTGACCACACAAAACACAAAGAGGAAACTTCGTACTAAGAAAGACTGTAACTTTGGTAGATACCCACAAAAATATTGTTGCACAGAATGAAGACTGGAAGTGTGTTAGGAATTTGCAACCAGTATAGACAGGAGGAATGATTACAAAACAACCAATAACTCCAATGTACATATACATGTGAATATTGTATAGACCTGAAAAGATGTAATAACCACAATGGTGGCAGATCAAACAGACATCTAAATCATTTTTGTAAAAATGATATGTAAGAGTTTTAGAAGGCACTGACAGACAATTTTGCTCAGCAGATATGGGCGTCAGCTCAGAGGATGCTCATACAGTGTCTTTCCTTGTTTAAAGGCAATGACAAAGGACAACTTCTATGTTTTAATTTGAAAGATTTGTTGAAAAAATGGGGATGAAGGTAAGCAAAGAAAATGGAAGAAATCAACAATACAAGAGACAACGTAATTTACAAATAAACATGAACTAATACAGGAGGGCAGTTGAGGAGGAACATCTTAAAAGTAAATGTGGCAAACAAGCATACACTATATGTGTTAAACTGCCAGAACATTTGTGCAGGCCAGTGGTTATTCTTACTTTGGCTGTTGGCCGTTGGGGACAAGCCGAACATCATTAACTTGTTCATTGCATTTGTTTTTTTAGGCATATATAACTAAATTATTTATTCAGGTATACCTTTGTTAAACAAATAGTTAATCTTTTAAATTGACCATGTCAGATAGTATGTACTGTAAAGCACATAGATGGCTTGATAAACAGAGTGATGAGAGTGTTAGTCGATGGTTGCACCTATAAAGACCACAAATAGAAAAGTGTAAATGATAAAAGATTAGAGCTATCTTGTTGGCTTATCTCTTACTTATTGTAGCTGGGTTTTATGTGTTTTTATGTCCCCAAACAGGAAATATAGTTCAACATCTGCTGGATTCTCTGTAGAATGGCCCCCACCATGCATTTCACCACACAAGCACATGGATGTATGTGCATTTTTTAACATTTTCTTGCTCTGCTGCCTTTTTTCAGTCTAGCATAGGTGAGTGGATCAACCAGTGCCAGCAAAGCTCCTTGCTGGTAGATACATCTCCCTATTCCACCCACTTCATGTTGACAGAAGAGCAAAGTGGGTTTCTTGCCTTGGGACCATTGTCTTATTAAAAATGTTACTTGTCATGAGTTATAAATGGCTTCACTGGACTTGCTCAGCTCATAAAGGACCAATAACACAGGGGATTTAAAAAAAGTGAAAACCATTACTTTTGTTGCTGTGAGGTTTTCTCATGGTTAAATTATGACTATGATGATGTGACTGTACAGTATATTATCCTATAACATCAGTATAAAGTCATACATATTCATATTCTAACCATGAATTATGTATAAAACCTACACTTGGTGACTATGATCTTAGTAAGTAAAGGCATTATATGGTACATTAGAAGCAATACCATGGATTCCAAAATACTGTAACGGAAACCAGGGCATTGTCAGTGTCTATAACTGTATGATTTGAGTAAGCAACTTTATTATATGGCACCTTTCAAGAACTTTACAAAGTGCTTCACAAATGTAACAACTTTTGTGTCTTACAAAAAAACATAAAATAGAAAAATACCAGTTAATAGAAAATTAGAGAAAGGCAAGTCTAAAATGGTTTTAAAAGTGACTGCTGTGTCCACAGATCTTAAGTCCAAACGGCTCTCCCTTTTGCAAAAGAGCCACAAACTCCAAAGCCCAGTCTCCTTTAGTTTTAAACCTGGAGTGGCTCATAATATAGGGCTGCAATAAATCTCTAATATAGACAGATGAATTTGATGGGGAGCCAGTAAAGAGAAATCAAAATAGATGTCAGATTTTGGAGACGTTTTGGAGGACCTGGTCAAAAGCTTAACAACAGTATTTTGGACCACTTGCATATGATCCAGTGATGCTTTGCGGAGGCAGGTGAAAAAGGTATTCCAATTGTAGAGATGGGACACGATAAAGTGTGAATTATCATTTCCATCTCTGCTTGAAACACAATGGTTTTTACAATGAAAAAACATGAATGAATCAAACATCAAACATGTTAGTTCAGAGTTTGAGCCTGGTCCATAGAGAGACACTTTAAACCCTGGGTGGAGTAGAAACAGGAACTTATGTTTTGTCAACAATGACCTGTATCTGCTGTCTGGTTTAGGCAGTTATTTAAAACTGAGCCACATGGTCCAGGTGGATGGCAGATTAAAATACAGTAAAAAGGATTAGTATGTCCAATTTATATCAATTACATAAAAAAAAACAAAAAACAACACAATGACCCAGTGCTTACCAAGCGACATATGAAGCAGCTCTTGAACAAAGCAGGAAGTCCTCCACCTCAGCCCAAAATTCTGGGCAAGCTGATAAAAGTGTAATCCTTCAGGCAGAGCAAGATGAGACGGCCCAGATCCATATTCGTCTGCCAGGTTTTGAGTCACGAACAGAAAATCTCATTTCTTAGACATGATGAGATCATTAAGCACAAGCAACTTATTTCCTATGGAGCGAGCATTTAGCAGCGCCATTTGAGGCCTGTGTTCCCAGTGTAACCTGTAGTATACCAAGCTTAAATTAAAGAGAATATGACTGAATATATGCACAGCTTTGTTGTTGTTATAGCCTTTTCACATTCTCAAGAAAACAATATTCATTAGTATTTATAGGATGTTGTGTTCTGTGCATCTCAGTCCATGCTTTTTTTTCTTGGCACTCATTATAAATTTTCTTGGCAGAAGGTGCACAAAATAATGAGTGAATGAATATTATATGAACAAAAGTATTAGTATTTGGAAATTAGACAATATATCTATGAGTCAGAATTTACTCAAGCAGCATTAGTCTTCTATCTCACTTTCTCTCTCCCTCTGTCTCTCTCTCTCTCACACACACACACACACACACACACACTCACACACAGACCTCATATTAGATATGCAAAGAAGTGAAAAATATGAGTTTTGCCTTTTGATCTCAAAGTGTTAAAATTTTAAAACGTTGCCATTTTGGGACTATTTTCTCTTTAACTGACATTTCTTACTTAAAGTATCATCAAACGTATTGGAGATTATTCCAGAGATGACAGATGTCGCAAATGAAACATGAAGGAAAATAGTCTGTGAAGACATGTTGAATAATGTATTCACTGAATATGGCTGTATTCAACGCAAAAGTTTATGTCTAAGTAAAGCCTGCTCTCATCACTGTCCACTGCCTTTCAAGACTGAATGAACCGTAAAAAAGTTCATAATTGTAGAGCTGGTATTGATGTTTGACCAGAGACAGACAAAGATTATATAATGTTAGAAAATATTATATAGTGTATATAGCAACAGAAGATGGGGAGACTTGGTGATAGCTCTATATGACCCAGAAAAAATGCACTAAGACATTCCATATATTCCACAAAATGTGAAAACACCAGCATATACATGTCAATATGTCTCGGATTGCTCGTTTAGCAGTTTCCTTGTCCTTGGCTCCGTCAATTGATGAATGGTAATACCAACCTGGCACAGTTTTCTACTTAATTACTTCTTTTTTGATTGTACTTCCAGGTCTGTTTTATTTTTATTTTGCTGACAGTTCGCCAAACTCAGACAGAAATGATATATAAAGGCATATGATCTAGGCTCCTCTCCTCCGATATCTGGAATAGCCTGAAGAAAAAGCATTTGGAAGATACAGAACTTGGAAGTTATTTCACTCAGTGGGGGAAATTTTGTTGTTACAATCAATGTGGGTGGCTCTGCTAGTAGCTATGTTTTGAAAAAGTTGTTGAGTTGCCAAAACTTTAGGATTGTACTTTTTCTATTCTTTCTTTCTCTATATCTGTAGGTCTATGCTTCTCCTTTTCCATTATTTATTTGTTTGTTGATTACCCCACTTAAGATATACTGGTTGTAGTATTTCGAAAAATGCCAAACTGGTTTTTCTGTTTAGCCATTTTAATACTTCTGTCAAAGATTAATAGAACCACTGAAATTTATTTCATGTAAAAATAAGGAAATTAGTGCTACAAACAACAGTGTATGGACACACCAACTAGCAGAATGTGTGGGCTTTGAAAGAGGTCTGACTTTTAAAGATTTAATCTATGAGTATATGAACAACAAACAGCTGTTGCAAATAAATATTTGATGCCAGAATAGCAGGTGCATTGGTCACAAGTAGATGACATGGCATGTCAAACGCATTGGCAAAGAGTGCACTCCATGCATTCCTTGCACTAAGAGAAACACGGACACAAACAGTTGCCAAAAACATTTATTTTTAATGAATTAGTAGAAATGATGTGTATCAAATGCACAGGCAAAGGTAGCCACATCATTATATTAAGAAGTGTTAGGGGACACCTGTATACCTCTTATGCATGTATCGTACAGCATAGCTCTTGGTACATAGTACATGGTAAGAGACCAGTACAGTGTAATAAAAAGGCATAAATTCAGGGTCGATGGTTGAGACCCCTGTCTGTTCAAAGTAAGAAAACTCTTCCCCTTTAATATTACAGTGTTTACTGATACAGTAATTTGACTATGCAGGCAATCTGACAGATTATTTTCCTGCTGGTCTGTTTGCAGTACTCACTGCCCACTTCTCAAATTTTTCTTCTTAACACGTCTAGTCTCTAACACCTCATTACAAGTATCTACTTGAGGTGGTGCTTAATGGACGAAAAGATATAATAGATACAATTTAAATTAGTTGTTCAAGGCTAATGTAATACAATTCACTTGGTCAAACTGTCAATCAGTATTGCACAGGTGATTGATTACTACATGCAGAAAACAACCACAGGAACTTTCCCTGTGCTTTATTATTACTACATTATTTGAGAATTATAACTGAAATGTCTGTCATATTTTATGCACGCAAACAGTTTGAGAAAGACCTACTGATTCAGCAGCTGTGCAGTTGTTACTATATGAGAAATAGAAATCCTGGATAGATGTGTGGTTGCGCTGTGATTGAGTGTTCCCTTTCTTTGATGTACACACATGTACACTCTACATTTTTACTGTTAAATGTCGAGCTTGATCACACAAGCCTTTGACAAAAGGAGCAGTTCACTCTTGTAAAGTAATCTGGCAATGTACCTCATAGTTGGTGCTGAATGAATTGAGCAATTTATAGTTAAATGTCGTGGGTTGTCAAAGTATTGCTTAAATCCTTAGTGCAGGCTACACAGAGAAGAAGTAAAATAAGAGACAGAGCGGGAAATGGCCAGTCTAAAAGAGGAGACACTGGTGGGAATTTGGGCTGTGAGCCACAATGGAATTTAGTAGAGGATAAAAAAAAATTGAAAAATATTACACATTTCAGATTGTCACTTCTTGGGCCACTCATTGATTGTCACTTCTGTTGATTTTTGCTGAAGTGCTCTGCCAAAAGGCAATAGTTTCCCCCATTTTCATAAATTGAAAATGATTTCAGTGAAAGCAACACAGATGAGGCCGGGAAACAAAGAATTGCTCAATTTAAATAAATTGTCATCACTACACACCTTGTTTACACTCAGAGCGAATCATTCTTATGCCATTCTTTGACCTTTTTACCTGCAATATAACATGGCACATGAACATAGCTTTGTCTGGAGACCATTATAGGAGAAAAAAGCCAAACCAGGATCACTATAAAGTAAATAGTAATATTTGATGTACAGAATACTATAATTATCAGGCCACTAAAAGATGGAAATTCCATGTTGTGCGTAAATCTAAAATATAATCTAAAGAAAGATATTCAAATTAAAGTTGCATCCTTGAACACAGGTACTGCGAAGAAGCACCAGTCCAAAACATGCACTCTTGTGTGTGAAATCTTGCTTGTGCAGGGCAATTTTCTTGGTCATGGTCAATTTTCATACAGCTCTGATCACCTTTTAAAATACATTTTAATTCATTCTCTACAATCATCCCTGAGGGGTTCGGGATTAGTAGGCTTCTACTGCTAATGGAGCTTTAAATCAGATGTTGTGATTCTGCCCTGCTCCACTGCCATTGATGAATATGTATTTATTTTATTAACACCCTGTGCATGAACTTTCCACAATTTCTAATGAATTACCTCTGATTCATTTTGGTCCCAACGGCCATGAAATGTATGCTTGTGAGAGCCGATGTGGGATGTCAATTACATTCAAAAAAAGGATAACATTTTCTACAGGACATATTTTAAGAATAGATGTGAATTTATTTCTCTGTTCTTTTTCCTAATATATATTTGAATGCCTTGTATCCTTCTGTGCTATAGTACTGTTTCATTTAACAGTATAGATTTATAATCTGTCTGACTGATAATTGTTAATTATGCCAAGTACTCTTGCATAGAGAATTACTGTACAGTATTTGACTAAATGTCAGTGTCTTTTAAAATGTATGCAAATTGGAGAAATTCCAACACTGAAATATATGACACTGTGGTTCAGTATGGTCAAATTCAATCTTCGATATGCTTTCATCTTCTGTCTTTTTCTGTTCTTCATCTTCTGCTTTTGTTTACTGACACATGAAGGCCAATATTTTTTCCATTCTCTCAGTCTTGAGGCAACTTTTACTGAACTTTTCTCACATTACCCACTCAGCAATAGAGGGCAGTGGGTTGGTCGGGCGTTGTCGGAGTAAATTGAAGGGTAGAAGATGACAGTGATTAACATGATGATTCATGGGTAGTTTGATTGAATTCCTTGACTTATTGAGATTTTCTTCATCTTGGTGTTACGCACACAGCATGTACGTCGTTCCTGTGACGTCTTTGCTTTGGCAATGGAGCATGATGAGCAAATCTTGACACTTGTAATTATGGGACATGTAGGATAATGTAGAAGAGAATGGAGGGGATGAGTTGATGGTGGAATGACGGACAGGTAGAAAGTGGACAGAAGGATACTGAAGTTCATTTTAAGGGGAGTTATGAAAAAGTGATTTGGAAAAAAGGATGGGTGACATCGGCGAAAGAAGGGAGGTAGGTAAATAAGTTGATGGGATACAAATAATTGGGTAGGAAGTTACAAAGATTAGGGTGTTTTCAAATACATTTAAATTGATAAATGTGGTGGCTTGACTTCAAAAACTAATGTACTTCCTATCAGCTACAGTACAGATTGCTGTGGACTTTGCATTAATCTCCAATTAATACTCACAAGCATGGCATTATGCCATTGAAATTTGTATCTGTTCCTTGGTAGAGGTCAGTGAAAAAGTGATTCAGAAGGGCAAGGCTGAAAGGAGGGACAGATAAAGTCACATAAATGGATGATGTAGAGCGTGAAGGATGAACATGTGAAGAAAATGAATAGAAAAGGTAAAGAAAAATGGTCATGGGGAGGAAGCAAAAGGATACTGTTTAGCAGAGAGCAAAGAAGAATCAATGAAACACACACACACTCACACTCACTGCATTTTGATATTTAGGGGATTCAGTCTTCTGTAAAGAGGCATTTAGATTATGTCATTAAATACACACACCTATTGTTCCCTAAAAGCACACACACACATTTTTACAGAAAGTAGTCATCCGAAATGATAGAAGTACGACAAATGAACTGTTTGTGTTAGTCATATGCCAGTTTTGCACACACAGTTATGTAGGGATCAACCATGAAATCTAGGCCACAACAGTTTTTCATAAATGCCAAAAATGTAATCTTTAAATGCACTTTAGAAATGTTGTCAATTAAACAAAATGTCAGACATTTTCCTGAAGTTACTATCAATAAAGCAGGGATCTCACTACACTTTATATTCTGAACTCTGTATAACCTAATACAGCAGGGCTGAAGTTGATATTTCAAGAAGTCATTTTACTGTAGGGTCCACTAAGGGTGAATGTACCTTTGAGGTCATCCATGTACTGTATGTGAATAGATGCATTCTCACAAAACAGACACACGCACACACCTAGATGTCTACCTCCCACTTTCCAGTGCCGTTAAAAGGGCACTTCAAGGGCTTGGCTGTAGTTCTCTCCTTGAACTTTATCACCAGACAGTGATGGCATGGTGTTATCTCAACAAACAGTGTGTGTGTGTGTGTGTGTGCATGTGTGATGTGCGGTGACATTACAGTTTTATCTGTGCACATGGAGTCTGAAGCACAATGATTATAGAGCATTACTGCTAAAGGACCAAAAGGCTGGCTATTTCTCTGTGTGTGTTTGTGTATGTGTGCAAGGAGCACTAAAGGTTAGCGCTATTGACTGCTGCCAGTACAGCCACTAATGGGGATGCCAGTAAGTACTTTAGAGATGATACGGATTTGTGTGTGTGTGTGTGTGTGTGTGTGAGTGTGAGCTTGTCATCACACATTTCTCTTTTAGTTTGCTAAAGTGCTTATCTGTTGTCTTTTTCTCTCTGCCCTCTTGTTTCTCTGCCACATGCTCAAACACACACACTTTACCTCACCTACACTCTCTTCATGGATTCAAACCCTACAAGCATCCTTTAGCTCCTTACCCCTCCACCATCATGTTTCCATTCTTTCAGTTTATACAGGCTGCAGATTAGGCATTGTATCGAATGATGGTACGCACCTACAAAACAAACAAAACTGTGTTTTTCACGAGATTTGTAGCATGGGTGGGGTGTTTAGAGAGAAACAATAGAATAAGTGGGATGAACAACTTAAATTCATTTCCCCCAGCCTTCTTTTCCTCCTTATAGCCTACTTCCGCTGCTTCAACTATATGGAACATGTTTTGGGCTGTTGCATCTCCCGGTAATTCCTGTGCTTCATTCCTAATGGGATTTATGCAATTGAAGATGTAGTAGACGTGAAATTGGAATTGTCTTGGGTGAAAGAGAGGGAGATCGGAAAGTGGAAGAGAAAGAGAGAAGAGACGGGAATAGATGAAGCACAACAAAATCAGAAATAAAAGGGGGCAGTTTATGTGAAAGAAAAATGCAGGCAGAGATAGGGTGTGCAGTGAAGGAGGACAAATTGGGGGATGATCATGGATGGGAAAGTCTGGGAAAAGAAATAGAAAAAAGTGTAGAATGTTTCAATATGAGCCACAGAGTTACTGTAAGTACAGTACCTTGCTAACAGCTGACAATAAAACAAAAGGCTTTCTTTTTCCAAAGCCTCTTACTGTGTATGGCTGAATGACCATTAACATAGTAGCTTTTAAGAGGAGCATCTGACATCTAAACTCTTGCAAAATGTATTCTCTGTGTTTCTTTGTTTGCTTAGTTCTTGCAGAGAACATGAATATTGTCCCTACAAACCTCCAGCAGATACAGAACAGCAACACATTCAAGGAAATCAGTTCAAGTTCAAAAATATATTTTTGACTCAAACACTTGTCAAGCAGATAATTGCAAAAGCACTGTACAGCCTTTACACTGAATGGTGTTGTGTTTTGAGGAGCACCTTTTTGTGGTTGTATGAATCACTGTCCTCACTCAGAAGCAAGGGTGAAAATATCGTGACAGTTTGGGTTTCTTTGTAACTGTGAAGGCGATCTGTCCCCTAACAGTGTCTATGTTTCATTTTATTTTTGTAAATGGTCTTTTTGATGGTCAAATTCAAGCATCATACTTTATAATTCCTTTGAATCTTGCTGACTGCAGCGAGAACTGAAGTATATGTCATAATCAAAATTGACCAGTCTCTGCTATGCTTTGTCGAGAAAGGACACTGTTGCGTCTTCTTTCCGGATTTTGGGGAAAGTGCTGGTAACAGGATAAACAAAACAGTCTTTGAGCCACAGGGGTGATAGATATTACAATAATGTATTAGTTCACAAATAAACAAAATAATATGAAGTGGGGGAGGATGGGATGGGTAGCTCTCCCAAAAGAAGTAAAATTTATATAACAAAACCAGGCTAGGCTAGGACCTACCTCTAACTCAAAAAAGCGTAAACACAAAACCTAGCTTTCTAATCTGAATTATAACATTCCAAAACTTTACACAGGTGGCAGCAGTCTTCTAACTAGTGTTTCTAACACAGGAGTACTGAGTGTACCTGAGGGTAGACTAGAGAAGCTGAGGGTACCCCCAACTTCTCTAGTCACAGCAACAGACACGCACACTCATACAGAGGCCAATTTCCAAACACTGCGACCCATAAAGACCCTCTGCTGTGTGTGTGTATGTGTGTGTTTGTATGCACGTGCAAGTGTATATGTTTGTATAGGTTTGTGGCATGAGTGTAGTTGTTTGAGTAGTGTGTATGCGCAATGATTTCTTTTTTTTGTGTGAAATTTACCCATTCATTTTGTTCTTTATGGATCTGTCTGTCACATGTGATATCTGAGACAGCCTGGACTGTGTGTTGAACTAACTTGAACAGCAGTTGCATTTCATCACACTATGTCAGCATTTTCAGAGTTACTGATTGGTCCATGAGGATGGCTGCAAATGCATGTGGAAAGCCAGTGCCACATTTGTTACTGAATTAAGGGCAAACATCTTGGCCAGACTTCCTATTTACTGCTGCATTGTGGTTTCATTTTATTTTAATCTCACCTCTTTCTCTTTTTACTCTCTTCTTTTCCTTGTTCACCTTCCCTTTGCCCTCATTTTCCCTTTTCTTCTGCTCCCATCATTTACCGTACCTCAGACTACGGTTGTGCGTTTCTCTTTTCTATTTATACTTGAGGATATATCTGTCTCTTTTCTCTTTCAGATGCACAAACACAAATAATACACTTGTTTGCCCACTTGCAGAGTGACATAGTATCTACTTCTCTCTTATCTCTCTAATAGGGTCAGGATCAGGGTCAAATAGTCTCTCTCCCACAAGGTCCAGCAGGAAATAGAAGAATAAAAATATTTGATAATTGAGAGTGCAGAAGATGTTATCTGTCTTTGGGGTCAGTTGAGCTATAAGCTCAGATTCACTTTGATTTTAGGGCACAGTGCCTCATGGCTTTGACTTGCAGAAGGCATTTTGTGTCAGAGTTGTGTTTAATAACTTATTTATGAAGCATCCCACATGCTCTCAGCAAGGAGTGCAAGTTCTCCTTTGTGAGTGAGTGTAACTGAAATAACTGATGACATCTTTTATTTTGTCTCAGTAGGTATGCTGTAGATTCAACTTAGCATTATTAGGTGTATGACAAGGTACTCATGCACAGGTAAAGGATAAAAATGGTTTCCTTCGTACAGATTTTTTAGCCATAGCCAAATTGCATTGCATCAGCTTTAAATGGCTTACATCAATTTAGTTCAGTGCAGTACTGGATCATTATGTTGTTGTGTTTCTTTGGAATCTTTGAAGAAGCTATATTTTAAAAATACGTTTTAAATGAAATGAAATCACTTTTGTACAATATATGTCCATGCTTATTTCTTAGAATCTGTGTGGATATGTGTCACATGATTGGCCCTCAACTGGGAACTAATCAAAGCTCCGTCACTCTACTAGTTAAAGAAAGCTGATTGAAAGCCTTTAATCAATGAGAATAATGGCAACTGTGGGCCACTAAGACTCAGAAAACTCATGTTCAGTTTATGACACCTTTTTAGAAATACTTTACTCAGTAGAACAACGGTCATTAAAATATCACTACAAAAGGTGTTCTGATTTGGTGTCCATCCAGTTATTTTGATAATTCAGATGTGTCCACTTTGATCCTTAATGTTACACCATTATGCAGTACATTACCACTTCTTTCTTAAAGGGAAACTACACTGCCTGCCATGTGGCTGTCCATGGTATGTCCATGGCTGTTGATGGTATATTGAGTCACTTGAAGAAATACATTCCTCAGTGAGTGCTATTTTGTTTGAAAAATCTGAGTTGTCCTGCTCGCTGAGGCATATAGTACTGGACCTACATGTACTGGAATGCATTGCGCGCACGCTTCTAGCCCCTCTGAGCAAGATAGCTGCTGGTAATCACAGTTACACAACTTTTTCAAGGCAACTAATTTCTGCAGTTTGACCATTTTTTTTTCACACGTAGCTATAACGTTACCGTCAGAGCATGTCTATTATCATTATTTAAAATGAATTAACAAAATATATAATCAGTAACTCAATTTCACAGCTAAAAGCATTCCTTTACAGTATTTCTAAGGCCAGTTAAATGATTTTATAACATTATAATGTAAAGCCTTTTTCATAATTTGAAGCTATGAAAAACACAATTTCTTAATTAAAATTATTTAAAATTACCTAAATTATGTCTAGTTACACTCAACCCCCAGACTTACCTGTAAAATATAAGTGCACAGTACGGTCGACTCCTCTGGCTGACAACTTTAGCATATGCTTCAACCCCTGTAGCCCAGATCAGATGTGTAATTGATTACCATAACATCTGCTACTCTCCGTCATACACAGTTGGCTATTCCCTTCATTGCTCACTCACTCAAACACCAACCTTTCATCCTGTGACACTAAAATGACCTCTCTTTCACTCTTCCCAGTGGCAACTGCTTAACTCCATGTTGTACGATTGACTTATAGTGACCCCATATTCAAAAAAAATGTATGTGCTAATACCTCTAGGCCCACCTGGGTGTTCTGTTGCTGAATTTTCAATAAACCCCAAGGAATAATTTCCATGAAATTATCACTTATGCATCCACATTAGCAAGGATTTGAAATAATGATCTGCACGATCCTACAAGTTACCTTTTGGCCTGGCTAGGTTGACTTCTTCACTACCATGAAAGTGGGATTTGCTCTTTAAGAGATAAACACATTATCATTTAACAATAGGCAAGGGAAATTGAATGATAAAGTATTTTTTGATTTATTTTTATGAATGATGAGAAAGCAGGATTTTAAATTGCAGTGTGCTTTGCTTGTTTTTTTAGTATTTTCAATGCTGCTGAGAAATCGCTCTCTTCTATTGATGTTTTTTAATCATGACTTTCATACTGATTAAAATTTGTAGTCTTGCTTCTGACTAAAAGATACATTTTTCATGCCTTGTAACTGGATTTGTGGTTGAAACACTATCACAATAGTGGACAGGTGCTTTTTGTGACTGTGTTTGTTTTGTGTGTATTCCTGCCCTCTGTCTTGTAAATGACTTGGTCCTCCTCTGTCTGACTGACTGTTTAGTTTCCTGTGTTCATGTACAGCATGTGTGTGCCTTTGTGTATGATTGACACTTGTGAAGATAAGCCTATATCTGGTGTCGTGATCAGTTGACCTGTAGTGTACTTTTCATAAAGTGCAGTCAGGAAGAGTGACAGTAGGACTGACTGCAGACAGATGAAAAGAGGGAGAGGAATCATTTTATATTGGATCAAAGATTAGTCAACCTGGAGAAGCAGAGCTGGCTCATAGGATCGCTTCAGCAGCTTGGTCAGCACACAAACACACACACTTACGCACACACACTCCCTCTCTATCATTGACACACAAGTATGCACACACAAACATATACAAGCTTTCTTTCTTCCTGTCTGTCTATCCATCCATCTCAATCTGTCTTCCTGTCACACTCACACAGCCAACCTTTCAGTCCTCTCATCTGACCTTGCCATAGGCAATTTCAGTTGGTATGAGTCCTGACATTTTAGGGAACCTGGTTAATCTTTTAATTCACCTGTGTTCTGCTCTCTTCTGGCCTTTTTTTTCTGCAATGACATGACCTTTTGTCATTTGGGCCACTGAGCTAACGCTAGGTTTTTCTTTTGGTTTGTTGCACCAGCTGTCGTAAATATGTTTTACAGAGGCCAATAAAACCCTGTAATGTAAAGATGATTGTCTGTTCTTTTGGCTCATATTCTACTTTTAAAGTTATATTGATATCGCATCAATATGAGTAAACAGCATTACTTGGAATTACTGGCCCATGCTTGGATGCGTAAAATATATTAAGTGTACACACTCTCATGAAATATTTTACTATTATAACCCCAGTGGCTTTTTGTGAATGAGTGCAGAATATTTGTCAAATAGTCTTCACAGGGAAGAATATCTATTTGGTTTGAGATGGCAGAGGCTTACAAATATGATTAAGTATTTATATTCTGCCTGCCAACCACAAAATTGTATAGTAGACAGGAAGTTACCTAGCAGTGAGTTGTTCGAATTCAGTCAAGGATTGTCTAAACATGAATGGTTCAAGGTTGAAGCTCATTGAACATTTATTTATGTGACCCAGTGATGTTTACAGTAAAGGTATTTTTAGTGGGGGGGGGACTAAAGTTAGACAAAATTAGTATTTTTAAATGTGCTACAATAAGCCATTACAATGCTTTTTGTCCTGGTAATGTATGCCTGTATTTAATGTACAATCAAATCCCATTATTGCAAAGGATTTTAAACCGATTACAAGCAATGCACTGCATAAATGGTTAGGAATACTTGGAATGCAAGCTTGTGAACTGAATCTAGATTGTTGTTTTAGCCAGTTTAACTTGATGGGTGGATGGATATTTAATATAGTTATGGACATGCACAATAAATGTGTGAAATGAAAAAAATCTCCTAACCCCTTTAGAAAAACTAGAAAATACGTATATCAATTAAAGAACATACACAAACAGGAACACACAAGGCCACACAAATACACACACACACGTACACACAACTGTTTACCTTAGATCTATTAAGACAGTTTATTCTATTTGTTTCCAGCCATTGATCTGTTTATATCTAAATGTCAGCTTGCATATCGTCATATTTGCTGGGGCTGGTTGTGGTGTATGTGTGCAATGTTATGTGCGTGTGTGTGCGTGTCATAGATTCTCCCTGTGGATTTGGCTGTGCTCGGTTCTGTGGTCTGATCAATAAACTGAAAGGCCGACATTCACACACATAAGCACATAGTCTTGTGTGCTTTTACGTACGCACATTAGACACACAGAAACCAACACACACACAATTGGAGGATGATAGATGTCTTGCATGTTGGCCCTGTTACCCTTTGCCATCACAACACATTCTATGAAAGGCTATCGCTGTGCTAGCATTATATTATATGTCAGACAGAAAGAGAAAGAGAGGTGACGGGGGAGTGGCGGAGGGCAATAGAGAGAGAGAAAGAGAAACTTATAGCAGCTGAGAAATGTCTGCTGAAAGGACAAAAACGTGAATGACTCTGCTGCTCTTTTTTCCCCTTGTTTTCATCAGAAAGCGAGTGATCGATCCATAATGCCGATGGTGTGTGTGTGTGTGTGTGTGTGTGTGGTGGGTTGGTGAGCAGAGCGAGACCTTGTCAAGATGAGCTTTTGGTGGCTATTGTTGAGTGTGACAGCTCTCTGTTGGTGTTGATGTGTCTGTGCGTGTGGGTGAGAGGGAGAGAGAGCAAGACGGAGTAAGAGACCTTGTCAAATGGGGTTTGCAAATAGACAATGTTCTTGAGCAATCACTAAAAAACTCTCTCTCTCTCTCTCTCTCTCAGACACACACACACACACACACACACAATCTGCATTCTTCAATATCTCTCTGATTCTTTCCCCCACCTCTCCCTGTCCCACGAGCATACCAGCACAACCTTTATAGACTTTTCAGATCATTGGTGTGTGACCACTGCTGGATCAGACTAATTAAACAGACAGTAATGGTTGTGATTTAGTGTCATTAGTTGTTGGGAAGATACACACAGGCCTTTGACACCCCTCTGACTCATGCAATGGTATGGTCCATTGAATCCAAGACCAGGACTTTATTACATTGCCCTCATTTTCCTGAAAAAAATATGATTTCCTTCTATTGTAATGCTATATATAAAAGTCAGTTTTTCAACTCTCTTAGATTTTTACAAATTGGATGCTTTCACTATAAATCAACAGTTTTGTTTATATAAAGCATTTCTCACCAAAAAATAGCCTACCTCAAAATAATCTACAATGTTTGTTTTTCATTATATATATATAGTAAAATAATATATTTAGTTAGCGGTCACTTGTACTACAAATCCCACATTTACCATCTCCCTTTCTGACTTTAACTTTATTCACTGAGGATGAGAAAAAACATTTACAGTTTTTCCACATTTGGTCTTTTGCTTTCTTCTCTTGCTGCCGTGAGCTGCAGTGCAGAGGTCAAACAAACACCTCTTACCAAATAATGGAAAATATTCCACTTTTATTTCACTTTCTAAAAATCTCACAAAACATGAACACTAGAATGTAAAACACATAAATTAAGGCCTTAACAATTATGGCCCTCTACACATGGCATAAATGTATAATATGCCACTATCATATTTGTGGCCTGGATCTGGTGAAAAACTCTACACGAGACCTTTTATCTATTTAATATTTTCTATGGACAACACATGTATTAATCATATACCATTTGTCCAACTCAGTCACACTTTTGTATGTCTACACTACCACTAGTGCATACCTTTTATGCCTTATTGGTCGGCCTATGTTATATTCTATTTATCGCTTACTGAAGGTTTCCTTGACCATTATATTTTCTTTCATTTTTAGTGTTTATCAAGACAAGAAGTCTAGCACCACTTTTAAAAGCAAAAATACTCTAAAGCAATATGAACACCTTGCCTTGTGTCTGCACTTCATACACACAAACCATGTAGTAACAAATCACATTACACAACAATATGTTTCAAAGACACGATCTAACATGAGAATTCACTGCTTCAGTTATATCCCAGATGTGAAGGTACATGTGTGTTGGGTGAGTTTGTGTCTCTACATGACAAGCAGGTATCATCTGTTATCTATTTTCATGATGATGTATGTGAGCGTATGTACATATTTGGATTTGTTTATTCATATAACATGGCAGCGGAAGAACAAACACAATGCCTGAGATTACCAGTCCTAGCAGCTAGTGTGCTAACAGAATGCATGCCAATGGAGTGCCTGTTTGTGCCTGCATGTGCTGGTGTATATTTGTATTTGCCTGTTTGCACGGCATCCATCAGAACTCAGTGCGACTCTGCCAAGTATGTAAATCCATAGAGCAAAGCAGTGTCATAATGCACCACCCCGTGCTTGACATAGTCTCTTTTTAACACACGGATATCTACACACATGCACACACATACTTGACATCAAGACACACTCAATCAAACATGCATAAGGCACACAGTGGGAGTAGCTTCAGTGAGGCAAGTGACATTAAGCCTAAATGGCAGCAGTGACATGCAGCTGTTATGATGTATCAGGGAGAAAATACAGCAGTTAGCATGCACTAAATGCTCAATTCATAAACAGGAAGGGTGAAAGAGGGGGTGAATGATTGTGAGAGATGAGCTGAATAATAATGAAGTTAGAGGGCGAGAGGGTAAAATCCTGTCCTTATTTTGTATTATAGTGGTATTGCTGCAATGTGCTTTGTAAGAGCTTTGAGACATGCAAGTTAGACACGGTGAAAAAAAGTCAGTATGCTGCGCCCTCCCTCTTTGTGGTTAAAGTCGTTTACAGTCAGTGATTGAAAGAGAGGGCAAGGGAATGAAAGAGAAAGGGAAGGTGCAAAGAGGTTACGTAGCTTACTAATTGATGAAAGAGAGTAATTAAGTGCATGAACATGTAAAACTCAGTTATCAAGAGCCTTGAAAGGGCTGAGAAGACTAACAGTAGCTCACGCATGCTAGCAGGCAGAATCAGTCTTTCTGTAGACAGACTACCACCTCTGATAATGAATGGACTGGAAAGCTTTCACGTGAAGTCAACGCAATGTGATTATTAAATTAGTTTAATTTAGATTTGATTAAGTCCAATTCTGCAACGTGTGCTCTGAATAAATTGATGGATAAAAAATTTGGAGTATCCTGCTGTCTCTGGTGTGCTATCAAAGGTCTAAACGTGAATTACTCAGTTAAACTCAGTAGCATTACTTGTTGCTTTAACTACACTTAGTAACTTCTCTGTATGACCACTTGACTGTAGGAGACACAAAAAGAGTAGCTAATGATTAAGTAATGAGTTACTAATTAGTCGTAGCTAGTCTTATGCTGCTCAGTGGCTGATTCATAGTTAATCAGGAATTACTCTACTCTCTACTAAGAAAGTGGTCAGTATGCAGATTCACAGATATTTATGAACTAATCATTACCAAATCATTCATTAATATAATGTCACCCAATCTGTTCTCTAGTAACTCATTATCTACCATTTAGTCCTTGATTTTGAGTTATTCCAGGAACTACTTATTAACAATTAATTAATTATCAGTCTAATCAAATCAAGAAAATGTCTTTCATGTTTTTTTCCCCACTCATTTTTAAGCCACTACTAATAATTTCGTGTATAATATTGTGAACTGTTACCACTTCATCAATTGGAAATCCAATAAAGAAAGACATCTCAAAATGGGTTACTGATTGTACTTCTTAAGAAATACAGTACACACACTACACAAACCACAAGCTACTTTTCTCTCTTTTTCTTTTTTGTCAGCATCTCTTCTCTGTCTGTCTCTCCATTTATGTCTCACCAATACCCACTTTATTCCCATCTTTCTGGATATTTGTCTTCCGTCTTACAACATTCACGTGGAATGAAGGGTTTGTGATGATAACAGTAATCATACTCCCCCACCTCAAGACCCAGACACCAACATCTTATCCGTCCACGCACATATGCAGCCACAGAAACAAATTAATTATAGTTATCAAAAAACAGGCATGAATGGACAAGGTTGATAGCATGGTGCTTTTTGAGTGTGTCAATGGATGCATAAACATCTAGTATAGCAAATAAAATAACTTTTCTATGGGCAAATAATGCAACAATTGCTGGACTGTGAGGGAATGTAGTGGTAGGAATAGATCTGTAGATGTTTGTCTTTGTGTTGCTTTTGTATGTGCATCTGTACTTTCACAGCTTGCACTTGCATTTTTAAGTATGGAGCTTGGATATTGGTTTGGAGGCTGGGCTGTAGGCTATTTGCTTGAATTGATCACAAATAGTGTATACAATTTAATTACACTAACTAACTAATTTTCAATTTGGAGCACTTTATTCAATGGCAATGCTCACTCTACCTCTTTAAGCTTCCCCCACACTGTGCTTAGGCACTGTCTGCTTTTGGAATTATTGTTGTCTCCTTGGGCTTGTTTAAAATACTTTCTAAAGAGTGGTGTGTGTGTGTGTGTGTGTGTATGTGTGTGTGTGTGTGTGTGTGTGTGGGTGGGTGTGGGTGTGTACCATGTTGTTAAATCTATCCTGCTTTTGTCAAGTCAGGCATTGGTATGAGCAGCACACTATGACTCTGCACGTCAGTCACCAGCAGCCATTTGCCAGAATCAATGCTTTTCTCTTTGCGGGACTCCAGTGAGTGACATGGGGATGGAGGTCATTACAGGATCAAAATGGTGTTTGGCTGTATGATGGCCACTTTATTAAAACATCTATGAGACTGGGGTACACAGTGGTATAATGTTGCAGATCGATCTTAGTTACCTCTGTCTGCTTTCAGACTGAGAAAAAAACCGTATATTGACACTGAGTGATTGTATTTGTCCTTGACAGCAGAGCTGGTTTTTGTTTGATTTTCTGACGTCAGAGTGCGAGATCTGAGCTGAAATTAAGCTGTTATGGACCTGGTCAGAGAGGTCAGAAGAATCTCTGTGGTAGCATGAACGGAATGATGCCCAAGTGACTCCTACCTGCTATGTTGGCACTGAGTTGTTAACAATGCTGTGGTAGTTTGTTGTTTGTGTCTGGAAAAATACACAAACAAGGCAGTTTTGGGTGTTACCAGCAGTATTTGTTGTAGCTGTGTGACAGAGAGGGAGAGTGAGTGTATAGAACAGTTCCAACCCCCGAGGAGTCACGTCTAGTGTTAAGAGTCTGCCCTTTCGCTAATTAGCTTGAAACATCTGTCCAGACGGTTGCCAGAGGGAGGTAATAGTGGGAGAAGTGGAAAACTCACATCCACCAACACTTGCACAAAAGCAAACAACATATAAACATATATATATATATATATATATATTAGATATCCAATTAGGGCTCTCATACACTTTTTCATGTTAAAAAGTCAGTTTTTCCCATAATCCCATGTGAATATTGTCTAAAAGCTTAATGAGCACTGAGGGAAAGGAACAGGGAGAAGGACAGCAAGATAGAAAGACAAATGGGCAGAAAAATAGAGAATAGAAGAACAGCTTGCCAAACTCAACTTATTTACATAGCATTTTACAGTAGATCCAAAATGCTTAACAGCACAGATAAAAGAAATAAAGTGATCAAAGTGATGACGATAATAATAATAGTAAAGGCAAATGGTCACACAGAGCATATAATGACAATACAGACCTACAGAGACTTCAGGGTAGAAACCTGAGCCTAACTTCAGTTAAATGCTAATGAATAAAATTGTGTTTTAAGGTGACCTTGGATTATCACACTTAATCTTGGATCTCAGGACAGACTGACTCGGTTCTCTCACAGTGGAATGTGGGCATAGGAGTTCTGTAATGTAAACCTTTGTTGACAAACATCAGCAAATCAATCCTGAAGCTAACAGCCAGTCAGTGTAGGGAGGAAAGAATGGGAGTAATGTGCTCCTTTTTTGTGGATAGTGTTAAAACAATTGCTGCTACATTCTGAACTAGTTGGAGGCGGAATAAACAAGAGTGAGTGATTCCAAAATATAACAAGTTGCAGTAATCGAGGCGGGAGGATATGATGACTTTCTCCAGGTCAGAAGTCAAAAGAATTGTTTTGAGTTTGGAGATGATGTGGAGCTGCACAAAATTTAATTTTAACATCGGATTGATTTGTTTATTAAACTACAATTTTGAATCGAACATGATTCCCAAGATTTTTACATTTTTACAGGCCAATGGGCCAAGATGAGGAGAAATAATGTTGGCCAAATGCTGTAGTCCAAATAGTCAGTTTTATTCTTATGGAGCTGGAGAACGTTTGCAGTTTGCAGGACTTGATTTCTTGAAGACCCTAACCCTTATTGAGGTACGTTTGTTGTAGTTCTTAATCTCTAGTAAAATGATATGTCATGTTTTTTAATTATGTGGACTAGCGGAATCAAATAGATGGAGAAGAGGACAGGACCAGGCATGGAACTTTGTTTTTGCAATGCTCCAATAGTTAGAGAGACAGAAACAGCAAAAGAGGACAAAAGAGATTAATCACCTCCAGTATTATAATGACTCTCATTGTTTGGTTTTCAGCTCTGTTCCTATATAAAGTAAAGTCTGGGGGAGTTAGTAGAAGTGGAGACGAACAGAGATGCTGACAGTAAAGGAAAATTATGGCAAAAGTCTCGTTTTGCATTTCCCTCCATCATTCTCCTTCCTGCCTTGCTCCTTGTCTATGTCGCAACAATGTCTCCAACAACTGACAGAGTGTTTTACGGCAGCCGTCGGTGTTATAATGACGAAGTTTTATGGAGACTCTGTGGGAGATTAAACCACTATTAGCCATGCTCCGTCACCCTCTCCAGCTGTTGCCTTTTGTTTACGGCTAAAAAGTGTTTTATGACACACAGTGCTATAGTCACCTAGACAATTATAGCTAATGATATACGAGTGGCACTGTATTTTTACACCACCAGGAGTGGAGGGGCGAGAGGGGTGGAGACAGAGGTAAGGAAAGGAGCGGGTGCAGTCACAGAGTGAGAAGTGAGCAATTAAAGGAGAGCAGAGAGGATGGGATGAGAGGTGAGGCATGAGCAACGATAAGAGAACAAAATTAAAGGATTGGGTGGGATTGGGAGGGAGAAAATGACAAACGAAAGAGGTGAGAGATAGAAACGAGTGTTTTGGACGGAAAGTCAACAGCAGGATAACAAGACTGAACCCTCATCCTTGTTCAAAAGGTGGGTAAAGGATAAGAGACAAGGCAGAGGCGATAGACAAGAACAGAAACAGAGTGGATAATAAATGACAGTACTGTTTGGTTTGAGTTAGCAGAGAAAGAGAACTCCACTAAAACATCTATTTTTTGCTTTGCTGTATCTACTTTTTTTAGGTTCCTAATCGTCGCTGCCATTCATTTTTTAGAAATGTATCCTTTATCTATCCGTAACTGATGTTTTACTTACTCTATGTAGTTTACGTCTAATTTTACCCTCCTGCCCATTTGGGTAAAGAAAGCCAAAAATAAAAGCATGAAATAAATGAAACGTAGTCCCTCCACAGGTGTGTGAGAGAGGGATCTTACTGTCAGTAGTTCAAGAAGTTGCTGCTCTCATAACAAAAACGTATGTATTTATGTTGGCAGTAGGCAGAAGAGGAGACATGAGAAGAAGGGCGAGGAGAAGATGAGGGTAACATGAGTAAAGTCACCCTTATGCTAGTCAGAGAAAATGATCATGAAGGGGTGTTATACACTGACAGAGTTCAATGATAACAGGGTCACTTGAACAAGCAGATAGAAAGTGAGCTAAAAGATAGATACTGCTACTATATAAAGACAAACATAATGACATAATATTACGTATGTGCGAATGTACTAGGTGTGTCTGGAGTTCCAAATGTTTTTGCTTTCTGTGTGCCATTGCTCTCTTTGTCTACTAGGCAGCATTTCAAAGTATCCTTGCTGCAGTGTTTAACAATTGTGTAGTTTCTGGTTAAGAGTTGACACATAAATATTTAAGTTGCAGCATTAACAATTAATGGAAAAGGTTTTCTTTTCCCTTTGCCGAAACATACTATTTTAAGGCATAATATGTGTGGCCGTGTGTGTATGTGTATGAAAAAGAGATAGAGGCAGGGGCAGAGACAAAGAGAGTGAAGTGAGTCCACTCAGAAGTTTGTCTAATCTGTGTAAATCAGTGAGAAAAACTTGAATGTTGAGGTTTAAGTGTGTGTGTTTGTGTGGGTGTTTGTGAGTATTCTGCCAAGCAATCTTTGCCATATTTGCATGTGTTTGAAGAGATTTTTGAATGATACCTTGAGCACCTTTGATACAAGTTTTCTCAAATCACTTATGCCAAGCTTCACACCAGATTTCAGCACATTTCCATAATGTTCTTTTCCATAATATTCACACTTCACATACCACGGATCACATTATCCGAGCCAGAAAGTATCTTTAAAAGGCAACAATAAGGAACTTCTTTTTCTTTAAAAATACAAAAACGTCTTATTTCTACCAAAACAATAATATCTTTTTTTCTCAATTCTTAATGTAATGGTGTGTTTTGTTTTATTGCAGGTGGTGGAGACCAACCTGGTGGCATTTGATTGTCACTGGATCCTGATTAATGAGGTGAGTGCCATGGAAACGATTTATGGATCACTTAGTGGGTGTGCCTACATCTCACCTTATTGTTTCAAATTTCCTGGGAACGTTTATGGTTCAAGATCCAGAACCTCACTAATCCCTTCATTGTCTTGGGTGTTTAAAGGAGCCAGGAGAGCTTAAAAAAGTGTATTCAATAATGCACAAAGGTTGATGACCAAGGACAATTAAGTTCATTTTAGTGAGTACCTGCTTCAGTGCAGGTTTATTTATATTTGTTATACTGAGCACTTATTTAAGATATTGCCACTGTAAACAAACAAAGGTTTCAGAGATGACAAAAGGGGACCTTGGAACTGAGTCTGTTTCCTCAATTAAAAATCAGCATCAGTGCTTGAATATTAAGGAATTTCTGGATTAACCAGAGCGGACAAACACTGACTGTCCGCAAAGTCACTCTCCTGCTTTTCAAAGTGTGCAGCTTTAATCCTGTGAATTTTGTCTCGCCCATGTTCACAATCACAAATAAGAGTGACTATTGGTTATAAAAGAAACATATTTAAACTTTATTATTGGCTGTACTTTCACATAAATTTTGAAGAGCAACACATCATGAGTTAACCGTATCAGCTGCAGTGTGTGTGTGTACTGTACACTGCTAGCTGATGCTCTGTGTCTTGGTAGCCTTGGGATTACAGTGAACTGGCAGGGCACAGCAGGGGGTCCATGGTGCCACGCACTCGCACACAAGGGCAAGTGAGCAAACACAACCATATACATATATATATAAGCAGATGTATTGGAGGAAGAGCAAAAAACTACATTTACTGCAAGAACAATGGAAAACCTAATTTGGTGCAAAAGAAGAAAAGATACTCAGATGCTTTAGTATGCTGAAGTTCCCCTCTCTCTGTTCCATTTTGAAGTCCTAGCCTGTAATGCTGCTATATGCTACAAGGCTCAGCAGCCCTATTACTTGCTCAGATATGCAAAGAAAGTATTTCTGTTTGAACCAAATGTTAGTATGCATGACATCCATTAATGCTGCAGGGACAGCCAATCATTATTTTCTGATGTTCGCTTTTAGAGTGTCAGTCTGGCAATATGAAGGTTTTTATTTTTTAATATTGATATGGATGAGAGGCTGCAGTAACATTGTCACAAACCCCGCAAGTACCTCAGACAACCTCTCAGTATTGTTTTTGCATTTTCTCAAATGCTAATACTTCCAGGGAGTGAGGGGAAAGAATGAGCCTAGCCTCTGTACTTAAATAATGATGGCAGACTTATCAGAGGTAAGAAATGTGGATAAATCTGTTCCCAACAACCACTCTGTATTAGTTACTGACTTCATAGAAGGAGTGTTTTGCCACTTAAATGTGTCTCCTCTGCTAATTGAAATAGATGACATCCGATAATGGGCATTTCAAAATGTAACACTAGAGACTTTACCACTCACTGTGGTCTAACACTTTCCTGACAGACTGCCTTTGTACATGTTGTTTGGCAGATGGCCATGTCAAGCCTACTGGGCAGTCTATCATTACTCGACTGGTCCGGCTAAATTCACATCTAGCCGTCTAATATACTGTGTTCATATTGCTTTGCATCTGGCTTCCTGGCAGCAACCTGCCCTTTGCTTAACTTTCCAGGAGGCTTAACATGTCATTCTGCAGCCTGTGTGTCTATCAGCATGTAGCCTGTAACGCTTTGTACCTGCTGCCTTTGAGGAATCAGTTGTGAAATGCCGTCTGGCAGGCCAATGCAACGTCAGTAGTTATTGTTTTAACAATGGCAGAGTATTACTGAATTATGTTTTCTTACTGTTTATTATCGTTACATAGATAAATAAGCATGCACAATAAAAAAAAAAGCCAGGTCACAGATGCAGTCACACCAAATTAAGTTTTGTTTGCACGTTTCTGTGTGTCTTTCCTAAGTCATGTGAGGTTTATTTCACACATCACACAAATAAGAATGTTTAAGATTTCTTATTAAAGTATGTAGATTTCAGCATTGCATTGGCTTGTGGCTACCATGTGATACAATTTGGTTGTCACTTGTAGTTAAAAATACAGTTTGAGGCAACTGAGCACTTCTCTTGGGGAACAAAAGTCTCATGTTACAGTAGAAGCAGAGTGTTGTTAATGTTATTAAGTCAAATCAATTAGAAGCATCTCTTTACACTTACAGTCTCATTTGTATGCCCATTCTAACACCCGTTACACTAAAGTGTTGACAACTCTTGTGTTTTTAGCATGATGTCTCACACTCTCTTGCTTCTCAAGCTAAAGGTCAAACCACAGTTTAAGCTGTCTTTTGAAATACAGCAAGAATCAGTCAAGCAAAGGGAGTGTGGTGGGACGAGACCAGATTGGGTCACAGGCAAAACAGAGAGGCTGAATTCTTCTTGTGCGACCTGTACACATTCTATATGACCCTCACACATCCCCACCCTCATTTCATTACCCAATATATATTTACCTCAAATACCATCTAAATTGTATGAGGCTATATGTGTGAAAGCTGGATGAGCTGCACTTGCAAACATGCAAACAAACACTGCTAATTTAGCAAACTAAAATTAGATAACTAGTCACTGATGTTTGTGAGCAGGATTGTATTTTGCCAAAATAGTTTTGAGAGAAGTAAGAACTTGGAAAAAGCAGAGGTGAATACATTGGTAATGAAGAGGAGAATGGAAAGGGAGATGGAAGTGTAGGAAACAATAGATTTCCAGAAGTGAAGCAAGGAGGGGAGAGAGATGGTGGAGCAAAGGGAGCTTAAAGGAGAAGCCTTTAGATGATCTGGTGAATAATAAGATAAGATAACATTATCTCATTTCTCAAGCCTACATTCCTGAATTGATCTGTTCGTGATCTCAGAACCAGCAAGAGAAGAACATACTCTATTGTAACATATTGTACAACATTTTTGAGAAGATAATAATCATTTTACAATCAAGTTACACTACAAATGAATGATTATGCTAAGCCAGTTAAGACATCCATGTGGAGGCCATGCTTGATGGGGCTCCTTCTTTTCCTTTATGTTTTTCACGCATCTTTCTATTCACTCTGAACTGTAGTAAAAATCTAAAATGCCTTCAAATGATTAAAGAAAAACTTCATATTCCCATTTTTATTAAAACAGTGTCCTAATCCTGTTTATCAATTTCAAGATCAAGATTGAAATTTAGTCATTGGATGTTCGGGTGTAGACACAATATTCCCACCTTGGGCCATGTGAAGTCCTCTAGCAGAGTGTTTAAAATGGATGATCGGCTACAATATTTTGTCATACGTAATGTCTTTTCTTCTAGTACTGGTTCTTTGGAGAATGAATATTACTATGTGTGAAAGTGTTCTTCCTCCCTGTGGTTTATTATGGATGAGGGGGTACTGTATGGTTGTCATAACTCTGCTTTATCTATAGCCAGCAGTCAGACAGCCCCACTGAGGGGGAGTTCACAGTTTATAATTGATCATCCTTCCTCTCCCCATCTCCTTCGTTCTGCCCAGGATGAGAGGATGAGTGGGTGGCGGGGGGGGTTGGGTTGGGAAATATTAAGGGGCACTCATGGCTTCACTTTCTGTACATCCTTCACTTAAGTTTGGAGGATACCTCCACTGACCTTACTCATTGTGAATCTCTCCATTTTCTGTCATGCTATCATTCTTGATCCTCCCTGTTGCTGTTCAAGCCCTTTTTTCGTTATTCTCTTTCTCTCCATTTATTTCTGCCTTTTTGTCTCTTAAGGGAACAAGTGCATGGTAATGAGATGAGACGAGATTAGGCTTTTATGTCATTTTGGCTCTTAACATATCACTGCACGATACCCTGTGAAAGCCATGTAACTGAACTTTGGGGGATTTTCATGCTTTGAATACAATTGAAGGATTATATGGTGTTCTACTGTTTAAGAATGTTCTACAAACCTTCAGTTAATGAAACCATATCAAAACCCATTGTACAAACTCCAAAATGTGTGGTGGTCAATGTGACTTATTGTCTTTGAAACATGTTAGACACAAAGTGACTTTCATTTTTAGGCTGCAATTTTAGCTAGATGCTAAAAAGAGCATGCTTATTTACAGCAACAGATGTGCCTGCAGAGGGAGAACATTACTGTTGTGCACAGCTGGAAGTTGCCAAGTATGACTGCCGCCATCTAAGACTACTGTTGTTGCTAAGCAGCTCTCCTGGAGCTGTTGGATATTTTGTATCTTGGTCAAGGCAAGTGTGACACTCCCGATTTCCTTGCATGGTCTAAGGATCAGAATAAGAAACTTTTTGATCACAATGTTTGATGTTTGCCCTTTGAATTCAACTGAAAGCTGTTTTTTAACAGCCATTACAGAGATTTATTTAGCTTTTTCTACATAGTCCAAGGCACTTGTTAACTTGTATTTAACCTTTAATGCGTTTGCACTCTGCTTCATTTTGTCACATTCTTTCTCCGTCATCTTGCTATACTTACATTCATATCTCCTTCTGATAGTATTTGATAATGGAAAGACATATCCAGTCTGGGTGTATTTGAACCCAAAACCAATAAAGATCACCCAGTCCATAAAACATAGGGGGGGAGCACAGAAATGAGTCAAAGCCAGAGGAGACATCAAGGGGCTGTTGTTGGAAGCTGCCAAAGGTGGAGGAGGAGAAATGACACATGCTTTTTCCAGATTTGTTTTGTTTAGTTTTTCACAACTTTGAACCTTTTGAATATGAGCAAAACAGAGGGATTTGGTGTTCTCATAGAAAAGGGGTGAATGGGAGGAGCTGCGAGGGAGAACAGAGGAGTAGGAGGAGCAGAAATGGTCAAATAAATAAAACTGTCTTTTTCCCTCCCATCTGCAGATAAAAAGAGAGAAGGGAGGGATTTGGTGTCTCTAGGGGAGATGTGTAGAGAAGGAGAGGTAGGAGGGGAGAAAGGGTGGAGGACAAAGCATAAGGGTCAAAGAAGAAGTGCTAAGAAGAATTGAGTATGAGGGATGTGTTTTTGATTTCGACTCATCTTCAAATAAAACACTAAAGATGAGGATTTGGTGCTCTCTGGGAATGAAGGGAAGGAGAGGTTGGGTGATGGGTTAGGGTTGATGGGGATGCCTGCAGACCAAAACTTTAAGTTTATGGAGTAAACAACTTATAATTCACTTCAGATATGAGCTGCAGGGCGTTTTGGAGGTTACAACTTACCCAAAGTTTCAGGTAGTTGGACTGGGTGCACAGAATGTCAACTATCCTTAGGACTGAAGAACTGAAGGACTTGATTGTTCAGCTTGAAAGGGGTTTGGATAGATGAGAATGGATTAACCTTTATATAAATACTGAGTAGGACCAAATTATGGAATTGGTCATTGAAAACTAGGCAGAAATTATGTTAGTGATGGTGGTAGTATATTTTGTTAAGCTGTTAATAAGGCATTCAGAAGTCATTATTTCATGCTTGTTTTGAAGGTAAAATTGAATGATTTGGTTTAGGTTTTATTTTTAAAACCAAACTTTTTTAATAATAAGTAATTTTAACAGGGAGAACACTTGTTCTGGTCTTATTTTAATGTTTTGATTGAAGAAGCCCATGAAATGTTGACAGTAAGTGATCTAAGGGAAGTTAGGGAGAAGGGAAACATGGGAAAATAAGGAGCAATTTGATAATATGAGGTGTGAAAGGGCACCAGTACCTTCTCCTTCCCTGGACCCCCGTGTGTGCTGATTTGCTGAACGTGAGAGCATGTGTGATTATAATGTGTTTCTTTGTGTCTTATGTGTGTGTATGTGTGTCACATTCATTTAGTCTCAGCTGTTAAAAAGCTAACAGCTTTAAGAGTACGCCACCACTGGAAGTCATACTGGGTGAAGTCTGTTTAGTTTGTCCCCAGAGAGTTAGAGACGAAAAGGCAAACGGAACGTGACAAGGGAGAAAAGATGGACAAATGCTTGTTGAGAGGACAAATCTCAAAATGAACTTCGCCTTTTAAGTTTCAGTGTGTCTCTGTGTGTGTGTGTTTTGGTATTCCTGTGCATTGGTGCATCTATATTTGTTTGAGTTTGATCCTTTGAGTTGGGTACTCCGGATAATTCTTGCTTGCCGATGTTTCTCTGCATGCCCTTGACTGCCCGCTGTGAATCTTAATTCTCTTTTGGCCCACAGATCTGCCTTTTTAGCAGTTTTCTGTATTTTCTCTCTGTCCTGCATCTTTGTTGTTGGCTTTGTAATTCAGTTCCCTTCAGGGTTTTTATGTAAGCAACTGTTCGGTATGTTTGCCACGTTTTATCCCCAAAAGCCAGCAAATAGACTTCATACTTGGCCTGTATAGAAAGTAAATACTTATGAACATAGGGCACCCATACACGGTTAAACCTGTTGGATTATTTTAATTCTTCTTCAAGGCTTTTATCTTTTTTTCGGTTGTAGATCTCAGTTTCCTGACTGTATTTAAAAAAAATCAAACTAGATTGGACAGCAGAGGAAAAAAGTGTAGAAGCACAATCTTTGAACTGTCAATGTGCATCTGAAGTCTGACATACCTTATTTAACATATTTGAAACCATTGTATATTTATGCATATAGAGGGAGGAGCCATATATCAGCCTAATTAATTCAGATAAGAACAGCTATACCAATGAAGCCTGTATAATACTACCTCTAATCATTATTGATTGCATCCCATGAGCACTCACAGTTCTTAATGAACATTAATTACATTCAAATAAAATTTGCTGAGATTAGTCAATGAACTGGTGGTACCTATAATATTACCCCTCACTAAGATGAAGTGTGTGTGATGGCTTGTTTATGTATGTGCACAGTCTGCAGGCAGATGCCCATCCATCCTGTCAAGTGTCCTGCCATGTGCAAATGAAATGGAAACAAAAGGGTTTTGCGTGATCGGAAGGCTTAAAACTATCTGGCCAAAACATATGCACACATACACACAGATTTGCACATTAAACTGCCTGTGCACACAATACACACTCAAGTACACACAAACACAGACAATCACTGCACACGTATACAAAAAAAGCAAAGGCTGTCTCGGTTGGTGGCAGTGTTACCTCCACCAGGGACGATAAACGTCAGTTCTCATCTCGTCACCACATGACCCTCTGCACTTGCAGAGGATGGATAGAGATCCATGGATTGAGAGAGGGAGAGAGATTGTGTCCTAGGGCTAAAATTAGCAATGATTCTTCCCCAAGGTTTTGCAAGGACATGCAGAGTATGTGCCAACACACATATGCACACAACTTGCACACATACACACTCTGACACACATATATACACTCTTTTTACTCTCCCCTCTCCCTATCTTCATCTGCTGACATGTACCTTTCATGTCTAATAACTATTATTGCAGATGATAAAGACAATGGGTTTTCCCCTGTGCAATGTGGTGATAATGGGAAAAGTAGAGCGTATAAAACAAGATATAAACCACTTAAAATATGTCCTTTTAGTTTGAATTAGAGACATTTCGTTATTACAGGGACTTTTATGGAGTGGTATACAGGTTTATGTTGTGCTTTCTTATTTTTTTTCTTGTCAGAAATGTTGGGTGTAACTCTAGTCACTAGAGCTAGTGCAACAATAAATTACATTATAGAGTTGTTGATGTTGATTTCCTCTTCTCTCTGTTACCCATTCCCCACTCTCTCCCTTTCTGAACCCTGATCATTCCCTCACCTATCCCTACCACCATCCTTTTCTTTTTTCCACCCTCCCAGGAGATCTCAGACTACGACTTGCAGGAGCTAGTTATGAAGTCAATCGGTCGGCTGACGTTGGTGCGCCAGACCTTCCCCATGCCCCAGAACACCACTCAGCGCTGTGTCAAACACAACCATCGGATTAACACTTCCCTCTGTGACCCTAAAAATCCAAAGTCTCAGCAGCTAGAGGTGAGTTGGTTTGGTGATTTGTCCATAAGATCTTTGATTTTCTAATGAGGATACTGGTTTTATTTTCAAGTGTAATTCTGAAAGTTACTTATTCTGTAGCTGGCAGCCACACACAATCTAGTGGCTTATAAGATAGTGGTGTCTCATGAGACATAAAAAGTAGGATATGGAAAACTATAGTTGAAGAAACCTGAGGATAGTTAGTAGAAGCACTTTGAATTGCATCCGTGTATGAAAGGTGCTATATAAATAAACTTGCCTTGCCTTGCCTAGTAGGTAGGGAAATTGGAATTGTACTTTGCTCTATCTCAGATTTACGTATTGTTCAGTTCACCCTTTTTGTCTCTACAGCTGACTCACTCAAAACATTTGTAATTTTTTATTTATTTTGAATTGGCTGTCCTAGTCAAGTGTCAACATGCTAATTCATTATTTTAGTGTGCAAATGTTTATCGCTGCAGTGCACCCACAGGGAGCTGAAAGGCTGCTCACTTGTCAGAGAAGAGCTTCAGTCAGTAGCTTCAGGGCTAGCCAAACAACCAAAGATACTGTAAGGAGTTTTTGTTGGCCTGGTCTTAGGCATTTTGGCCCCTTGCACTTTAATTAACTGGTAGGATGATCAGAAAAAGAAAATAAACCAAAGAGCAAGACGTCATTAAAATTAGGTTCAGTCATTTATTTTACTTGAAGCGCAGGAGGATGTCCAGTGGGAATTCATTCAATTGATGGCCAACTGCGTTATTGGCCAACTTTGCCCCCAATAAAAACAAAATAAACAAAAATCACAGCTCCATAATCTGCACAACATAGTGCAAATATGCACAGTGTTAAAAACATAAGAAAAAAAATAAAGATATATATTTTTTGGTGAAACATGTACAACTTTGTCATATAGTTTGCTGATGGTCAGTCATTTTGGAGGCTTGTGGGTTTGGATGCAGTGATTCTAAACAATCTTTATCTAAGTCAGAGTTCATTGCTTATTTATATCTTGTACTTTGTATGCTTGATTGGTGTTGAATATGAAACACAATGCTTTGGAATTCAGATACAAAAAAGACAACACTTATCTTTGGCAGATACAGTGAGAGAAAAGCATATTATAATCATCATTCCTATAATCATCATTCATTCAGAGGTGCCGATGTGTCTGGATGCATGGCTCAGAGTTACATGCTGTATGCTCACGTCTTCGGAAATAAAATAAAATTGCATTTAGTTTTAACACTGCTCTCTGGGTTTTCATTTCAAAATATTCAAAACTCAAAGTCTCAAACTACTTACGTATTTAAAAGCTGCTTGGGTGCTCCATTTCTGTCTCGTAAAACTTCTCCCAGTGTTTTAGTTTGACATTTCAACATGTCTCCTGATCCAAAAGTTTCCCATTACACCAGGCTCGCTGATTTGACATTGTCACAACTTGTGCCTGTGAGGTCTTTTACCTGGAACATTAATCATTTCGCAAAAAGTTGGCTCACACCCTTAGTTGTGTTTATCTTACTACACAATTCATCTAATACTATGGTCATGGAAAAGACTGACAGTTTTTCCCCCCTCCGCTTTCACATTTGCTTTACTTAGTGTTTTTTTTGGTTTTTGTGTTGTTGTTTTTCAATATGTCCCCCAGGGTGGCAATATGTATGCAATTATTACCCCTTTTTGTGTGTATGTTAGTCATCAAGCTGCCATCAAATATAGAGGAGAAAAGGCAACACACTCTTATTTATGTGTCAAGACAAAAATATGAAATTTAATTAATGTGCTGTTGATTTATGTGGATGCCTAAGACCCTGGGGGAACACATTTGATGAAAGTTAGAAATATATTGAAAACACAAACGTGGTCTTAATGTTTATGTGGATATCTCCCTTTCAAGTCCCAAGACAGTTTTGCTTTAGGCTCTCACCCACTGTAATCAGTGAATGGTTGTAATACCTGTTTATATGTTTTTTTAATGAAATAAAATAATAAATGCAAAACTCTTAAAGGTTAAAAACTTGCTAAATACATGTGGGTTTATTTTGGAATTATTATTAAAAGGCTGATTGAAGTCTAGAGTTGGTTTCAGCCTTGCCATACAGTAGCCTATGCAAAATACAGAGCCTATGTATTGCAAAGACATTGCTAACCCCTGGACACCCTGAAGCATTGAATAATGCACTTAAGTAAAGCTTGTTTTGTGTGTCCTAATATGAATCAAGTGCTACTTAAGTGTAAAAAGCTATTATTGCGAGTAAAGCCCTTCAAATGTATTCATTATTTAGCCTAGTCGTATGTGATCATTCTACTGTGGAGGGCCGAGGGTGTGCATGTGCTTATGTGCATGTGTGTGTAACTCATTTCAGTCAAGGAGTATCGGTTTTTGTGTATCTGACAAAGAGAGTGAGAGTTAAAAAAACATTTTGCATGCACGGATAAAACATGCCTTACACATGTTGAGTTTGACATCCTGTGTGTGTGTGTGTGTGTGTGTGTGTGTGTGTGTGTGTGTGTGTGTGCAAGAGTGACTGAGTGGTTGAATTTGAGAGAAAGAGAGGAAACGAGGGATGGGATTGAAAGAGAGAGAGAGAGACAGAGGAAGCAGATCAGATCAACTCAGCGGTCAGAGAGTGGCCCAGAAGCCCAATTTCACACTACACTGAAGCATATCAACTCAGGCTGACCACACACACACACACACACACACACGCACATAATGCTCACTTGGAGTGCAGAGCCCACTGATCATTCAAGCTCCCCACAGATTTTCACTTTAATTTTTTGAGAAAAAGCAGTAGACACAGAGACAGTCAGACAGAATGATAAATGGACAAAGACAGCATGTGAAAGATTAAAACAAAACTGTGAAGGCAAGGATGGATGGAAAGTTAGATGTAAGATAAACTGGAGTTTATTGATTTAAACACTATTGTTTTTTTTTCTTTTGTCCTGTCTTTCTGTCTGTCTGTCAGTAAATTATTTGACAAGTAACAAGGAACCTTGATCAAACATTAATTACACGTGTACATTGAATTATATTAAGCAAAAATGCACATTCTGGGGAGAAAAAAAAATCTAAATAAAGCAGTACTACAAAACTGACATGCTTAAACAAATGTCTGTGGCAAGAAGCTGTGTCTCTTGTCATTGTTGACTACTCATCATGTGATGCCTCTGGATGTGTATGGATAATGTGTTTTCCCTATTCATACATGTCAGGTTAGTATATTGTCTGCTATAGACTGCAATGGTATGATAATTTGTAATTTTTTTATAAGCGCAGCAAAGTACTTCTTATGCACCGAAATGTGTACTTTAACATTAAAATGTTTTTATCTTTTTTTTATTTTATCTCTGAAGATTAATAAAATACATCACAGTTCCTGAGCTGTATTGGAATAAGGCAAATATAATGTTTGTTTAGCTGGGGCAATTATGTTATATTACTAAATGCAGTACATTGTGTGTGTCTGTGTGTGTGTGTTTTGATGTATGAAAGGCCTTGTTACTGAGCTAATGGATTTTGCTTGTATGTCATTGCATTCTTGTTTGTTAATTTGAGTGGGTTACCTAGATATTTGTTTGTGTGTGTGTGCATCACGACTGTTGTACTCAAGCATGTTTATTATTTTCTCATTAATATGGAGACAAGAGGCTCAGTAAATCACACAACAATCGATCACAGACTGAATAAACTATCTTATTCTGTGGTGCCAAGGACTTATCAATACATTTTAATTAATGTCATCCTTAAAGCTTTTCTTCTGCGTCTGTAGGTATGAGTGCATACACAATTTGATCCAAAGGGTGCAGGAAACATAATGCTTACTGTTGGTTCAGATAAATCTGGACAGTTAAAGGGGCAGGGAAAGATGGAAGCCACAAAGCACAACTAGACTTTTTTTTTTGATTAAAGTGCTGATGTATATGAATGCAAGTAAAGCATGTAACTTTAAAGTCATTCCAGCACCATTCTCCCACTAACTACCAATATCTGCAGATCTGTTTTGGTCCATATTTCCTAGCTGCATAACCAAGTGACAAACAGAAACTAGACTCCCAACTGCAGCACATGCAAGCATGACATTGGTCATTTGGACCTCATAAATAATGTTGGTTTCTTGTTGCAAATTGTATCACAGCAATATCCCTTACAGAGCATAGTGAGCAAAAGTAAAATCTCAGCATTTATTCTGTCATTGTCTAATTTTCTTTTTTTCTGTATGCCTTTTTGTCTTTCTTTCCATATAGATCACCAACCGCTACATTTATGATACCGTGTTGCTGCTGGCCAATACCTTCCACAGAAAGTTGGAGGATAGGAAGTGGCACAGCATGGCCAGTCTGAGCTGCATCAGGAAGAACTCCAAACCATGGCAGGGAGGCAAGAGCATGCTGGATACTGTCAAAAAGGTATGAAAATGCAATAGAAAACACACACACACACACATACACATACACACTTTGTCACTCAAGTCTTACAAGAAGGTATTCTACTACAGTTAATATGTAAGAATGCAGACTTGGTTGCTCTGGCATAAACACCTGAGCACACATACACATATGCAGGTGCCTGTTACAAGAAGCAGACATCCCTAAACATGTACATGAATAGAGATTCATAGACATGGATAGAACATGTATCAAAGACTAGAAGACAAAAAAATGCCTTGATTCTGTTCCACAATTTCCTTAGATTGACAAAAATCATCTCCTATTACAACTTACATTTATACAGTGGCGGGCCGTGCATTTTACACCTAGGCCTTCAGTGATGTCCTACTTAGTCCGACTTCAATAAATACCTCTCATAATACCATAATTTCTGACACCACGTGACCACGGCTGGAGAAATAGTATACAAAAACACACTTACGCACTACTGGACATTGCATCACCTCAATTGTGTACAAAATTGGCTATTTTCCAGCGCATTTAAAAATCAATATACTCGCATCAGCAATTAAAACATATCTCTACGTGGTTCTGTCAAAACTAAAAAATAAAAGGGTATTTGAAATTATCAGTCCAAAAAGTTTTAATAAATTCACACAGAATACAGGCAAGCTTTAACAAGATTGTACACTAAATTGCAAAATTGCAGTTTAACATCAGAAAGACACCAACAAGACGGCCACATCTTGGCGACAGCCAGCGGCACAAAAAAACACTTTGAGTACAACCACACAGCTGCGCCAGCGTGTGATTGGACCAATCACAGGACGCATAAAACGTTCAACGTGAGGCCTTCTAGAAGGCCTACTGACAACAACTCGTGATCTGATTGGCTATCGCAACTGTCTATCAACTGTATGTACCCGTTCACTTGCATTGCACAGACGCCAGCATTGTTGATTCCAAAGGCCTCAGGAAGATTTCATACAGCCTGGCAACACAAGCTAGCTGAATTCTGATTGGATAAAAACTCTAACCTAAAATCAACACGAACATGAAGAGAATATGAAGAATATTATTATATATTTAGGGAAAGTAAATTTAAAATTAAATTAACTTTTATCAAATTATGATCATGATTTATGTTAGGCCAGCAGAGAAGGCCTTGCTGGCCCTGACGGCCCACCACAGCATTTATATGATATAAAACAGTTTACAGTATAATTCCTCTCCACAGTTTAATATTGTGTTTCTCAACATATCATATCATATGGTTTTATATAAAAAGTAATCAGACCAGGACATTGCTGAACCAATGTACAGTTACTATTCTAAGATAAGATAAACCCTATTAGTGCCTCAATGGGAAAATTTCATTCTATGACCTTTTTAAAACTCAAAGAACCAGAATAAACCATTCATACAATCTGATTTACACTACACAGCCAACACTTAAATCCTCCCCATTCCCTGATTTATATGTTAAATGTAACTAATATCTCAATGACCCAGTCATTTGACTCTAATCTCAGTTTGGGGACCGTCCTTCTGTTTCATCAGCCTCCTGCGGTGCTCTATTGCTGTGTGATGCTTGTAGGTGTGCGTAAAACATAGATCGTAAATACTTTGTTTTTTTTATTATGAAAGATGTTTTCAATATATCTGGCAACAAGGTTTTACTCATGGTATAAAACATCTTTGTGTGAGTTTGGAGCTGAGGCTTGATTCCTATAGTTGGAAGCAAAAACATATGCCAATTCCCTAAGCCCCCTACAACATGCAAGTACAATTTCAGATTCCTTCCTATTTTTAAATGTGTCTCATGTGTATCTTTTAGCGGTAGGAAAATGCATTTCTCGCACTTTTCATTTAGGGAGCATATATTTGCATTTCAAGACATTGTGCTCATTACATGAAATTTTGGGACCAGGCACTATTGTTCCTTGGCTGAGACACTCTAGTTGAAACAGCATGATGCAGTCACTGCTAAATTAATTCATACAATGCCATCTCGTGGTATAACTAAAATCTCCCTCCAGGGATGAAAAATGACATGGTGGAGGCTTTAAATAAGTTTGCCATTTTTGTATTGTTCGTATCACATGAAAATCCAAGTTTTGTTCATTACTTCAACTGGAAGTTTCCAGGTTTCTCTCTGAGCTCAGTAGACTTCATGACCCAAGTGCTCATGAATTCAAAGGATTGCATACCTTTAACCACCCCCCCACATGCATCAATCAGCAAGTTTTGCTCAGTTGACTTTTGGGAGATAGAGGATTTCATCCTGCAGCTGTGATTTTATGAATCTCTGCCTTTCACCTTGAGTTTAGGCTGGGGTTTGGCAACACTTTCATCACTGTTAAATCCAATTGGATCAATGCCCTCTGTTTTGATATCAATAAAAAAAACGACTCCAGGGATGGCAGTTTGATTGAATGATGAAGCCAAGTGAAATGCTAATTTAGGATTAGTGTCAGACAATAATAAATGCGGCGCAATGGCTTTCATATCTATCTCTGCATTTCACCTTGAGATCAGGCTGAAGTTTGGCAACACTTTCATCAGCCAGCCCCGGCTGTTAAACCAACCCTGATGGCTGTCTTAACAGAGCCATGTTAAAGAGCCCTAAGCAGTAATAGAGTTAAGTTCAACAGCTTGGCATCAGTTCCATTTTACAGTGTATCAGCAGTGTGCTTTACTTACTGTGTGCGCCTGTGTGTTTAATCAGCGTTTTGGTATGTGGGGCCATTATGGTAATGATAAATAGTAATTTGCAGCTGTTGATGAGGAGCTCTATTGATGTTGTTGTTTGGTGTTCATTGACAAATTCAGAGTGGAGAATAAAATGCAGCAGATGAACACTGATCCACAAAGTCTGAAGCGTCTGCTGTGTTTGAGCTGCTGGTAGACTACATGTCACTACCCTGTCATTGGCAGCTAAATATCCACCTACGAGTCTCCGTGACTAAAGCAGTAAGGTTTAGGATTAACTTTAAAATTTTACTGATCACTTTCAAGGCACAGGAAGTTTTGCAATGCAGCCCAGCTAGGGACCATGAGACTGTTTCAAAGTCCAAGCTTAACCCTTCCAGATTAATTATTGCTGTTATTAAAGAATGCTGACTTGTTCTCTTTCATCCTATTTTTTAAGAAGCTTTCAAACATCAAAAACACCTTTCAAGTCTTCTTTATTATTTCTTTTTACTCAATTTCATGGGCCCTGTGGCATGTTCTTTATATCAAGTGCAATTAAAAGATTATTGTTGTGTAATTGTTGTGAATGTATTGTTCCAATACTGAGCTGCCAACATTAATTAACTGAATAATTATGAAAGGCAATGAACAGTATCCAAGTGGGTTTCACCCCTGTCCAGCTTGCAAGGAAGCAAATGAAGATGTACTTTATTGAGGGTGAGGGTGTGTGTGGTCAATCCAGGGGAATAAAACAATGAAATATGGTAATAATATACTTGTGTGTCAATGTAAATAATAATAATTTAGTAATAATAATAACATCATTTCACATTAACATAATTTATGAAATATATGATATGCGGTATATACTCATTAAGGAGATACTAATGCAACCATATTCTCCACTTATTATTATCCACATCACCACATATGCACACTTCACCCACATGCATGTGTGTTAAAGAATTATACTCTCATTACTAAAATTATGTTACTATGTTTCCGAAAAATCTAAACAAATTTTTTGCAGTTTATTTGCTCTCCTAGTTCAGTTGCTTAGTTGATGTTTCTATGAAAGTATCTTAGACAATGATAATTGATGAAAAAATATGAAAAAGCTTACCTTACTTAACATTATTTAGCATGCTACGTGTCATCAAATGCGCAAAATTAAAGTTACAGTTATTAATGCGTTACCGATAAATTGAAGGATTCGTCTTACAAATAAGAATAAGAAGCAAGCTTAAATGATATATGGGGTGGGGGTGTCTATGTAGGTGTCCATGGGCACACACATGCTATGTATGTGTATATTTATGTGTGCATGCATGCATCATCATAACCCAAATCACCCCACACCAATGACACAATCTATTTTTCATACACACACACACACACACACACAGACACACAGAGCATGAATCATATTAAGAAGTATAACTCCTCTCCTTCCACAGTGTCACTTTCACTGACAGGTCACACTACCGGGAGGCAAGGCAAAGGTTGAGGACTGACCCCGTGTGTGTGTGTGTGTGTGTGTGTGTGTGTGTGTGCACTAGTGAGTCAATCTACCTCTCCACACAGGACATTGTACGCCCCTAGTGCAAAAAATGGCTAGTGCCTTAAAATACACTATTCTTTCATGAGCCTTTTCCCACACCTCTGCATGCTCTGCTGATGATTCATGTCTCAGTTTCACTGTGAGCAGTTATATCTGATCTTTAGCAGGTACAAAAATGTCAAATTTTTACAGGGAGAATTATTGATGTGAGGCCCATTGTAGCCATAATAATATTGCACCATTGATTAGAATTAGGATCAAGATGACGACTATGATGACCATAATTCAATGATCAATTTTTACCAAACAGTGATGGTGAAATAACAGTTATATAAAAACATTCCATCTTGTCTCTGCAGTTCGGAGTGAGCGGCCTGACCAGTTTCCTTGAGTTCACTGACAACGGCACTAACCCCAACATCTTCTTTGAAATCCTGGGAACAAATTATGGAGAAGACAGGGGACGAGGAGTCAGTAGGGTAAGTAGTTAAAACAGAAGCCCTGTGGGGTGTGCTACTGTGGGTGAAGGGGGAATCATTTCTTCTCTAACGTATAGAGTGGATTTACATAATTCTTGGATTTACCAGGGAATTGCACTACACCTGCTCTCTACGTTATTTTCATCTCATATTTATTCAGGTATTTCTTTCCTTATGGATGTCACCCCTGTGTAGCAGAATACAGCCCTGCTACCTTTCTGAATTTACCTTTGGATTCTTCTGGATTTCTTCCCTAAACCTTCTATAATTGTGTCTTAAATTTTTTTTAAATCTCTATTCAGAATTCTCTTCTTTGTTTTCCTCTGTTTCCTTGCTTGTATATATATTATGTTTTTCTGTACACAAGTAGGATGCAGCATCAGCCCAGCAACTCACCTCCTCTGCATTAAAGCCTGGTGTTAATTGGATTAATTAGAAGAATTTTGAAGTGGTATTTCCTAATGATACATGCATAATGAATCTTAACTGGCCTCATGAAAGACATCCCTTCAACTCACAGGCTCGCACATACATTCATAACACTGTCTTGTTTATTGAGTGTGTGTGTGTGTGTGTGTGTGTGTGTGCGCGCGCGCATGTGTCTGCACTTTTTGTAAAAATGATATTCAGTGACTCTCAATAACAGCTGATGCGTAAACTAAAATCTGGGATGCAAATGTTATACTTCCTTGCAGTTCTGCAGTTATAATTTGAATGTGTATATTGTTAGACTCAGCATAACATACAACACAGATCATGGCATGCTACTCCCAGGACAGTAAAGATGGTAGATATGGGTTAACATATGAGACTTCCAATGCATAATCCATAATCCATTTTGTTAGACATAGAGATATCACATACACAGAGATATCACATACACACACACACACACACACACACACACATAGTGTCTTTCCTCCATACTAGAGGGATTGCTTTGCAGATAACAGTGTAGATGGTGAGCTGTGATTATGGATAATGTGGTGAGACACCAACATAAGGCAGCATGCCATCACAAACAAAATGAATCTTTAAAGCACAGCATAATTACATTTAGGCACAATTCCCTAATCAAAAAGCATAATTACTTCTGAGGGAATTAAGGCACTTGTTATACCGTATTCCTGCCACAGTCTCTCTTCATACTCTGAACATTTGTTGGTCTGTCATTGGGATTCAATTAAATTCATACATGGAATCAAATGAATAAAGAGAGGCTTATATTCCTCTCAGAGTGCTTGCATATTACGTTTTTCTTGTAGGTTAATAGTGCCTTTCTAAATGATGTGGAGCCCTAGAAAATTGTGTTCATACAGGGCATCTAACCGGCAATAAAAGCAAGGCAGATATATGTCAGGCTGGAAATAAAGGTTAGTGAAAATAACGATGTTGTCATGTTGTTGGATGTCATCACCACAAAGAAAAGACAGAGAAAAACCCTGCCTGACCCAGTCTGTGTATAACTGTGTTCAAGCTAAAACAAAATTAAAGCTGGGATTAAATCTGGGATAGCAGAAGATCATTACCTGCGTTCCCATGTTCACATTAGTAACTGTGAGGACGTTGGCCTCATAATATCAATTCAGACCCATTTCTTTTTCATTGCGACGCACATGAACTGTATGTGAAATGATTTCTTCTATTCTCCTCTACACTGTGAGCATGACAAGACTGATGAAGGTTAAAGGTGAACAAAGACCTCAGTGTAAATTGATGATTATGAAAAGTAACCTTGTCTCTCTCACCCCAGGTTAACGTCTTCCCTTATGTAATGATAGCTTGAGTGACAGTATTTAATTGTCAGGTTAATTATACTGTAGGAATCACCACAGTGCAGTGGAGATGGGTTCTGATTATGATGCATCCAAATGTCGTAGTCTAATATAGCTGTCGTGCTTCTTCCTTACATTCCCAGTCATTTCACATGAGAAAAACTAAACAATTAAAAACATAAATATTTTCATATAGTTCATTGTTTTGTAAAACTTTTGTAAAAATCTGTTCAAAGCAGCTTTTCGTCTCAATCTAAAAAAAAAAAAACTCCCAGCAGGGTCAGTATAACCTGAGCCACCACATAACATTCTTAAACAGTTTTACCTGTACGCATCTGGCAACATACTAACTAGATTAACTAGAAGTTTTTGTAAAGGCTGGGTATATAGAAACAGTAATAAGATTAACTAACACATCATGAATCACATACAATCACAATCAGCAGCAGCAATAACTTGAATTTAATAACATGGTTGAAATCTGCAGTGCTGGAGATGCAGTTCATCTTGCAATGCAGTGGATTTCTTAAAGCCACAGGTCGGGGAAGGTGTCAAAAAGAAGCAAATACATTTGTTAATTTACATTTTAGAACCGTTAATAATGATGATGAGTAACAACAATTATCAAATGTAAGCACTCTTTCAGATTGCAGGAGAAGTTCCTGATTGAGATTGGGGAGAAACTGCATTTCAATAACACACAGAGAAGGGGGTATCGTTTTAGCAGCTACAGTATGACTTTTTTAATACATTTACATTTAGAAGTTCTCTTGGAAATATCCCTTAACTTAAATGTTATGGATAGTGTTACAACATTTTAACGTTAACATGTATGTAACATCCCCCACGGTGACGTGATAGAAGGCTTATCTGCTAAATATTTGATCCTTAGCATTTACAAACCTTCCTTTGAGCAACTTTTGTTTCATTATTTATCCTTTACTCTCTGGAAATGTTGTGTCTTAACAGTTGTGAGCATTGAGGTTTCACCTGACAATGACCTTCCCTAGAATAAACACGTCTAACTCTCAAACCAAATTGAATTAACCATGGCTATATTTCCAAATAAATTATAGATATTCTCACTTTCTCTCTCTCTCTCAGCAGAATATATTGTATATATAGTACTGTATACTTAAATTGAAGTTTGTGTGTCTGTGTGTGTGTTGATGTTGGTTTAGCAAGGACAATATTGCAAATCAGGTAATATTGAAATAAAAAGGCAATTAATTTAATCAAGTAAAAAAGCAGTCACATATTGTGCAGCTAAGTCTGCTGCAGGTCATTCTCTTAATACAATCTGTTGCTTTTCACTGTCATTGAGATCTGTGAAATTTGGGAAAACTAATTTAATGTCTTAAAGTATTTTCCTCTGATATAACTGTATTTGTCATGTATTAAGAGGAAGTGCATCTCTGTCTCTACCTCACCTGTCGTGCAGTGACCACAGACTCTTTCCTCTGTTGGTACCCAGGACTTCTTGCGTTGTACTCTCTCTATGACTAAACTGTGGTCACTGGGGACCATCTGACAGAATTGACTCTTTTTGGGGTTCAGTCCTTGGGCACTCTCTCTCTCTCTCTCTCTCTCTCTGCTTTAAGGACACTGACGTCTTTTATAATAAATATGGAAAATGGTGCAACCCCTTCTATTTTTTTTAATAGTAGAGCCATTCTGTGTCTTCAGATTTCTGAATTATAGACAACTGGCTTCAACAAGCCCAACTACTGTACATTGCAACCACTGGGATAGTAAGATATACAGTGAGTGTGTGTCTGCTTGATCACACCATTTACTGTAAATGCATACTCCCCTAATTAAAGTATTAACTTTGCATTCTGTTGAGATTACCACTTAACCTTCTTTCCAATCCTCCCTCACTGTTCTTTCTCCTCTTTCAGTCTTCTTTCTTATCTCTGCTGAGTGTCACTAATGACAGGCACACAGTACAGCTTTTTTGTTTTCCTATCTTGCCTTAATTAAGTCATTCTTCTGAGGACCTCTCTTTCTCCCCAGCTGCCTTCCCTCTTCATCTTTGCTTTTTTTCCCCCTCCTTCTATCCTCCCTGCCATTTTATGAATCTCCCACCCCTCCCCAATCTGCTTTCACCTTTTCCAACCCTCAATCCCTTGTCATGACATTATCCACCATCATACCTCACACATATGCCTACAGTTGTCTAGTGATAATCATAATAGCAGACACCTGAGATCATCATAATTATTACTGCTACACTGTGGTAGAATTGGCTTTCTGCTCCATTAGCTTCAATGGCCATACATGGGAGCCTATATCTCTCTCTCTCTATGCATCTACAGGCATGCCAGGCTCTACTGCTCTCTTATATTGAAGCGACAAGTCTGCCACGTGTAATTGCTTTCGTTAGCTATCTGCGACATCTTAAATGACTTCAGATAGGAAAAATGGCATCAGATTTATACTTTAAAAACAGCACAATAAAAAAGGGTTGTGGCTAAGTGGGGATAAAAAAGGAGAATGGGGAGGGGGGGAGGTGATGAGTGAATAGAGAGAGACTGATACGTTAAGGAAAGGGGTAAATGTGAAGAAGAGAAAGGTAAAATAAAACAGGCAGAAGAGCTAGAGAGGCAGCTAGAAAGGAGATAGATTACCTAACCCTTATAGATCCCATACAAAAGATAGAAACAGCAGCACAGGTCATAATGGAGTCACTATCATTACACTCTTACTCTCTCACACATGCTCATGCTCTCTTTTCTCTCTCACATCAGCACATATTCTCTATCTTTTGGAAGAGAGACAGAAACCTTCTCCCTCTTTACACGAGTCAATGGCCTGCAAACTGCAGTGCTCTTAAATTGAGGTCACCTTCAATTATCATCACCAGTCTCATCTGACGTATGTGGTAAATTACGTTAAGTGACTTCAGAGAGTCCTGAGACCTTGGAAGCCCCCTCACAGTCCTGTCATCATGCTAGAAACATTTCTTCCATTACATGTTTTGAACGATTGAAATACTTTTTTCTATTTTAAATGTGATGGCTTAATAGGCCCCCCAACTCAAACACACAGCTGCAGTTCACCCGGGAACGCAGCAAGCCCATGCACGCACACACATTTGCGTACATCTTCTGTTGTTCTGATGTTTTGAAATGCTAAGCTAACCCTTTTGGCTTTGCTTTGCATGACAATGAATGTCAGTCTACATGACCATCAGTACATAAAGTAGAGAAACACTGGATTTCCTTTCAACTAAGCACATAGACATGGATGCAGAGAGGTTTTACTATCAAACATTACCCATTTCAACTGAGTTCCAAACACAGTTAATTATTGTTGACAGAGTTTCTTTCATGAGGCTAAGCCGTAGTGACATGCCGCACTAAGCTGTTATATTCCTTTTTCATAAAATGTATCTGTATTCTCCACAGACACATGTATTAACTTATGGATTGGGATGCAAAATCTGAATCAAGCTTCTCTGTTGTTTGTCTCCTCCTGGCAAGAATAGTAGTGAGGTTTTGTGAGTGCCTGTCCCTGAACAAGGAGATAAATCTTTTATTTAACTTGTTTCAGCTCTATTGAATTTATAGTACACAACTGATTTTTTATGGTTAGTGTCAAAGAAGGATGTGATTTTTGTTTTTTAAAGAATCTTTCTTTGACATTATAGTCAATCATGTTAACATGTCATAAACTATGAAAGGACTGAGATACGCTTAATGAATGATCTGAGTGGCATGTTTTTGGTTTCTATAAATATATATATACAGTACCAGTCAAAAGTTTGGACACACTTTCCCATTCACTTGAATGGGAAAGTGTGTCCAAACTTAAAAAAATAAAAAAAATCAGTTTGAATAATACGATCCAAAATCAAACACAAATTAGATACAATGTAAATGCAAATTTGTTAAAGTGCCTTTGCACCAGTGATATATTTGTCTCATAGAAAATGTCTGTGAACAGTATGAACAAACCTCTTAAACTGTAACAATAAAACTGTACCAGTGTTTCAAAGTAAGCACACTCAGGTTTTACTTAGCTGAAATACTAAATAAGACCTAAAGGCTGGATCAAGATTTATATCAAATATGCCACGGTTGCTAACACGGAACTGAGCATAATAAGTTGTAATAATATGTTTAATAAATTTAGATTTTTTACGGACAGCATGTAGATGGTGTACAGCTGAATTTCAAGCATGCTCTGATCATGGAACAAAATAGTGAGGATGCAGCTCTAAAGGGCAAGTAAGCCAGCGCTATTTTAAGGAGGTTAGATGAGGGGCATCACCACTGGAACTGATTATTACAATTATGTAAAAAAAGTCCTGCAGGGTGAGATAGAAACGGTGATGTGAAAAGAGAGGGAGGTTAAAGAGGAGGTGCTGATGAGTCACAAAAAAAGGCAGAAAGAGAGATGGGCATTATGTGAGTCAGAAAAATGAGACACAGATAGTGAGTTAAAAGTAAAGTAAGATAAATAAATCAGAGAGAAAAAGAAAGCAACTCTGGGTGAAAACATGCAAAGACTGAAGGGCGGAAAGATAGTGACAGAGTAAAAATATCTCCAAGGGGAAAGATCCCTATTTCCCTCCAATTTTCCGTCCTATTAGGTAGATTTGCATGTATCTTTATTCAGCGTGTCTCCCCCTCCTCCAGGGCAGGTGGGAGATTGCGGAAAGAAGGGAAGGGGCAGGAAGTGGAAGAAGAGGAGATACATGGATGAAAGGAATATGGGAAAGGGAAAAGAAATAGGAGGGAAGAGCTGCAGATCAGAGAGGGAGGGTAAAGAGGACGTCATTGATTTGTCCTGCTTCACAGATTCCCCCCCTTCATTTATTTTCTTCTCGGTCATCTCACCTGATAGCCGTGTGTGTGTGTGCGTGTGTGTGTGTGTGTGTGTGTGCGTGTGTGCGCAAGCTTTCAAGCTATCTTCATGAGTTACCGGATGTTACAATTTTGGAAGTTAAAAGGACACAACATCACAGCCTCTCCATACATCCATACACAGACACACTTAGCCCACTGGTTCAAAGATATCATTCAGAGAGTCTTTTTGGCATTTCCTCCCCTTCCCCCCGTCTTTTTTTCCATTTGATCTGCCTCTCACATTGGATTATTCTTGCTTTGTATGTGAAGTATCTGTAATCTGAAGTAGCTTAATACCATTATATGATATAAAATGATGAGGATGAGGAAGTAGACATTTTTAATGAAAGAAAACAGTTTATTTTCTGTTTAATGTATTATTTATTAATGGTTCTGATCAATATCTCCATCTTCCTGATATATTTCTTTGATTATTTATGTTTAAGATGAAAACTTCATGAGTGATTTTGATGTGCCTCCAAACCTTTCCAGCATGGAAAGGAGTTAAGTCATTCAGAACCATGAAGTTTCAGCAAACCATATTTTAAAATGTAACTTTAAGACTCATAATAAGGTCCTTGCTATCTTGTGAATTTTACTGAGCCAGAAAATCAGATTCAGGAAAGGAGTGGTGTTGAGGTGGGGAAGGTGTTGAGGTGGGGCAAACAATTGGCAAAAAAAAAAACACAGGTCAGTGCAGACCTGTTGGGGACTTGTCAAGGTTAACATGATCCCAAACATACTTTAAACCTTAACACATCATTGGAACAAATTACATCCAATTGCCATCACAGAAAAAATTACTTTAAATTACTGGTACATTTCCTATTCACTTCAATACAACCAAGTTTTCTGGAGCCAGCAGTCATTAAAAGAACAAGTACTTCTATGGTCTCTGCAGTACTTAGCTGTGGTGTTTGCTGCTTGCAATGTAGAACTTTCATTCATTTTTCTTTGTGGCGTTAGATGAAAATATTTAGATTTATTTTAAATCTGTATTCAGAAAACAAAGATATTTTCACAACATGTGCAGTCTAGTTTAGCACAAACAGTGGAAGTACAGAGGAGCCGCTTGTCAAAGGTGCTTTCAACAAATTCTGCATTAATACATGTAGGGAAAGAAAATAAAACATTGTGTTTGTGTTTCAACAACTAGGCAGAGTGAAAGCCCACACTGTCTCATTAGTCTTGTTTCCATACTAAAATTGCCGACTTTTGATGCTATAGAATCTGATGCTTGGAAGTATTAGAGTTGAGATATATTGTTGTTGTTTTGACAGAGATGAGCTGTTTCCCCCTGCTTTGTCATGGACCAATCTCACTCCTGAACTCACAGAGATTAAATTGATATTGATCTTCTCATTTAACTCCCAGTCAGACAGCAAACAAGCATATTTCCCAAAATGTTGAGGTACTCCTTTAAGATTCTCAGCCTTATCTTTTATCCTTGTCCTTTAATGTGGCTGGGGCAGGAGTGCTAAATAGCTTTTTTTTCTTTTTCAACCTTTGTGATAACAGCTTTTACCCTTGTGAACTCCTGAATACTTGAGTATTTGCAGGCTTCGTCTGGCTTTGATTGACGTCAACGATGTGTTTTAGCTGGAAGGTCATGTCAATCATGAATGAACACACAAGCACTGACCAGCAAGTTATATGCTGGGTGACCACAGTGCATTGGATGCTAAACACTAATTGAAGCTGACAAGCTGCCTCATGTGTCCTTGGATCAGCTAAGTGTGGCAGCATGTGAATTTTTGCTGTGTGTGTGTCTGTATATGTGAGAGGGAGAGAGATATCAAAAAGCATATAGAGAGATACAGAAAGATAGGGGGAGGGGGTTAGAGAGAAGGGATGCAAGCAAGTGAAGCAGACAAATATGAAAATGCAAAGGAGTGGGAGACAGCATTTTTTTTAACTATTACCTGCTGTCACACAAACCCCATTGGGAAATTCATTGTGGTACCAAACAAAAACACACGTTGTGTAAACAGTATTAGTAACACCAAACACTAGCCCGGCAGCCACTCGTCTGCTTCTCTCTTTGTTGAGACAAGCCAGGAGAAGTTTTATTCCCCAGATGCTCCACTGTCAATCATGTCTCATGTCTCAGCCAAGACAAGAGTCTGGCAGAGGCATAAGGAAACCAAGCACAAGCACACTGATTTAAAAAAAAAGAAAAGAAATTGCTGCTACTGTATAGGTGGATGCATATGATAAGGTTCTGCTGTATATTATCATTCATCGAATTCGGGAGTCAATGTGCTGTAACAGCTTCCAGGGTTTCATGGAAAGACAGAAAGCACAAATGTAAGAAAGGATTAAAGAATAGCTGTGCTATTGTGTGCGTGCAACCAGAAGTTTTCATTCTGCTCTCTACCTTTTTCTGGGATACTGTAGGCACAGTTGTCTATATAAAACCTGTGCCTGAAAAAAAAAACACACAGAAGAGTGCTGAGGAAGTCAGCATTATAAATCTCTGATGCCAGCCGTCTTCACCAACTGCTACCCTGTTGATTTGCTCTACCACTGTGCTGCAGTGAAGTATAAGACGTCTTATACTTATACAGGAACAGTCCCTTTAAAAACCATACAGTATTTTAGTGTAACACAGAGCACTGAAAGAATTGTTGATTCGTGTAGACAGAAAACAGCCTGCATCTCCATTTGTGTTTGTTTAATTATACTTGTTTTGCATTTTTTTAATCTTTTCATTAATATGTTCATTCTGAAAGTTACTACTCATACGTCATGACTTTTGGACCAAGTCAGGCCACTGTATATGAACGCTGGTAACATTCTGCCCTGGGGGGGTCTCGGGGATGTCATGTTATTAATACATTACTTTGGGTTATGGTAGGCAGTGAGAAAGGGGGGGGGGGGGAGAGACAGGCATGAAGAATAAAGGTTCAGAGAGAAGAGAGATAAAAAGAAAATGGTGGGGGGGCTAGTGTGCTGTGTGAAATGGTGGGAGGACAGGAGGAGTGATGCAGGGCGGGAGGGGAAAAAATTAAGAAGCAGCCATGTTTGAGCCTCCAAGCTAATGTTTTTATTTAAGTCAAGTCAGGGAGATGTATGGATGAATTAGTACAGAGAGGGAGTGATGGATGGACAGAGGGGTGAACAGAAGAATAGGGAAATGAGGTAATCTTTGTTACGTAGTGGAAGGATGGATTGATGGATGGATGAACAGATTGACTAGAGCAGTGATTTAAAGGAGAGATAAGGGGGATGCCTAATTGTCTGTGACCTGGTAGTAAACATAGCACTACTAAGGTGGAAGCAGAGAACGAGAGCGCAGTGGTATCTGACACCAAGGTTGTGTCCTCCTGTTAAACATACCACGGCTTTGTGAATAGAGGTAGACAACTGGCCTGCAGAGAGAAGAGGGGAGGGGACCTCTGTCAACACTTTGAGGCAGGAGCAGAGCATTTCAGTGGCAGAGAGATGGGTCAAGGATTAAAAAATGAGAAAGAGATTAAGTGAGGTGAATAATACAATTGGTAGAGGACAGAGCTGTGAGTGTCTACAGAGACAAATATGGCTCAGATCAGACCAGAACACAGGCAATAATACAATTGCTATAGCAAGAAGAGAAGGAAAAAAAAAAGAAGCTGAGCTCTGGCAAATCATAAGAGGGTTTTTCAGGGATAAGGTCTTAATTCTCTACGGGAAAGAACACTGCCAGGCCAAAGCTCAGTCTGGTGCAATGCTGCCCAGTGAGGAAGATTAAAACTGAACTGCAACTGAAAAATATAAAAGGGATGGACAGGTAGACAGGAAGGCATGTGACAAAAACAGTACACAGGGACAGATAGAGAAAGGTAGGCCGATGGAGATTAAAGAGCATTCTTTAGGTTGACATCCCCATCCACAACTCCCACTTAAAAATTGAGAAATTGGAATAATAAGTGCAATAAGGCAGAGGGGCTGCAAAAGTCAAGCAGCAATATTAAAGAAGGAGTCCCATGCTAGTATTAACACTGATGAGATTGAATATAAGGTGCTCAAATTTGACAAATTGCTGTCCAAGGGACTAGAAATAGGCGAGGGTGCAAAGAAATAAAGAGGCACAGTGAGAAATTGAGCTGTGTAAGGAGAACCTGTGGCTAACTGGACAGGTGTCTTGGTGGGTGAATTGCATAACCTGACACTACCTTACTTCTCCATGAAATTGACAAATTCCCCATAACTTTCCACATTTCCTTTGAGCTAAATCTGTGCTTGCTCTGGCTGACAAGTATTCCCAATGGCAGAAGCGGAAGCTGCTGCAATTATGGAAGTGATGAAGGAGCTGTGTGAATTGATGGGACCCATCACATTTTCACACTGGTCCTGGTTTCAACATTCTGTCCTTAACTCCGTTATATTACCAGGCAAATAATCCTACTGCATGAAATACGCGCCTCATGTGTGTAGTTTTAGTTACCAATTCCCCAGTAAAACCCTGCTTTTTCACCATACAATAGGCCCTAATGAGACCTTGGAAAAGTTCTGACTTGATGTTCAGACTCCAGATAATGCCTGCGTCACAGTATTTCTGTCTCTGTGGTTTGTATAGTACTGTATATAAATATAAACACTATCAAATTAGTAAGTTTTTTTTTCAAATCATTTCTAGGATCCTAAAAGTGTAAATCAGTAAAAAATGCAAACTACCCCTTCCTCCTTAAAGTGTAGACATGAATTTAGAGACACTCAAACACACTTAATAGAGGGTTAAAGAAACAAAGAGTAACTACATGACTTCAGTTCTTAGGTGTAATCCTGCCTCTAGAGGCCAATCATGGCCTCTTCACTCTTCCACGGAATAATCAGTAAATATTGGCCCAAGGCTATTAAGAACACCAGTCAATTATTCCCCTCATAATTACTAAGACATCATTTTCAGTATGAAGTTTTTTCATCACACATACCCTTAACATAATAAGAGTTCCCCAGATAGCAGTTAACCCTGTAAGAGCCACATTGCTAAGAAAATCTAAGTAGGGAAACAACATTTTCTTGCATAGTGTTATGGTCCAAGATATAGGACAGGGGCACCATCACCCCACACCACACATCTACTCCTCATTAAAGCTGAAACCTGCCCTTACTCAAGGGCATATACTGTACAAGGTACAATCGTCTGTGTAAACGTATATAACTAGGTACTTGTCCTTGGTAGTTTTGCTTTCTGCCCAGTGTATCCTCGGATAACATGTAGTCCCTATCACCCTTAAAAGGATAAATAAATTTAACTGAACTAAATGCAGGCTATATACTAATCAAAATGTGTTGTTGGTTCTGTCAGTTGCCACAACACCTTGTCCTTGAAATAAAACCTTAAACCTAAAAATGTGTACTGTTCCACTGAACGGTGTTAGTTGTTTTTTTAAAATATCTTTTAAATATGCTTTAATCTAGTTCAATTCTATAAAAAGGAAATTAATGTCTTTATCTTTTAACACTTTTTTAATTTGCTGCCGGCAGTTTCTCTTCCTCTATCCCTGATATACGCACACATACAATCACGCAGCAGCCTATTTTAGTCTATCAGGGGATAGAAAACCAAAGGATTATATCATGGAATAATCTATGAGTGAATCACCTCATGCCTACAGTATATATTTTCATAGTCTTAAGTGGAAAGAAGGATTTATGGTGTGCATGTTTCCCTGTGTGTGTGTGTGTGTGTGTGTGTGTGTGTGTGGAGGGGGGGTGCATATGTGTGTTTGCGGTTACACATACTAAAGTGATTACAATAGGGGAACATATTTGCATTGGTTTGATATGCCATCCATCTTTCCCTCTCTGTTCTTCCACCTCTTGTCAGCCCTCCCGCTCTCATTTCATTTCTTCTCCTCTCATCTCTTTTCCTGTCATCTCATTCTGTCTGTCTGTCTGTCTGTCTCTCTCTCTCTCTCTCTCGTTCTGCCTTCTCTGACTTTGCAATAGGCCCTTTTAGGACCAAAACTCACTGAATTATATTAAGGTGTGACTATCCATGCTATGCCCCTGGTGTGTCTATCTGTGTCTCCATGCTCAGACCATTTCCAAACTAATGCGTTCTTTTTTTCTGTGTATCCTATTTTGTATTAAGCCTTCCATTCACAACCAGTCAGCATTTTCCACTCCTGAAAATTTGCTTTTTGAAAAAGCTCTCTTAACGGGACAAATTTCTCAAAGTCTCAAGTTGTAGTGTGAATAATGAAAACTGAGGTCTTTGAAAACACAAACATATGATTGTCAGCTTGTCAGCATTCCACAAATATGGCATAAGTACTCTCTCAGTACTTTAGCTTAGCAGTAATGTTAAGCAGACAACTTTCTGTCACCTCAAACGTTTTCTGGGATCACTTATTTTGTCAATATCACAACTTATTCAATAGCATTTCAAATCACTATTATTTGCTTCATGTGTATGGGAAAATGTTAAGTTACTTTGGATAAAAGGGTCTGCCAAATGAATATAATAATAGTGTGTGATCGGCCAAATTCGAAACACAAAATGAAGTAAAGGATCACAGAGTCAGGGGCCTACATAACAGAGGTTTCCAGCAAAAGATGTCAAACTTGTCTTTCAGCTCAACTTGGGAGAGCGGCCAGAAAAGTTATGGCTAAGCTCCTGCAACTTAACCTCTCTCAAAATTCAGTAAAAATAACTCATCTGGGGGGGTAAAAAGATGAAGAACAAAAAAAGAAGAAACCGTTTACTGTTCCTTCTTTGGTTATGCTTAACCACACACACACCAAAGGAATGCATTGACATTAATAATTTAAACTGTTGATCTTACACTGTTTCTGTTAGTGATAATTTTCAAATGGAACAGCAAAGAAAAAAGCACATTAATACAGCCTCAGTGATATCCTCACAACAGATAAAGTCTGTAAAGGATTATATTAGGTGAATAATATTTAGTGCAACACTTAACCAACAAAACATTACTTTCCAGATGTTGCTTTGCATCTTTCTGTACTTTTATTGTCCTTCTTCATCATGTTTGAAGCTATTTGTTGTCCTATCCATTTATTATTATCAATACTAATAGTATTTCTCCACCTCCAAACTTACTCTTACCATCAAACGCCTTCTTGCTCCTTTTTCAAATGTATCTTGCTGCATGGTTTCATGTTACTATACAATTTTATGTCTGTCCCTCTCTCTCTCCTTCCTTCATCTAGACTGTTTTCCCTCCTTTCATCAACCTAATTCCTGTCTCCTATGTCTGCCCTTCCCATAGCTACTCTTTCTTATCTCCTCTATAATGTCCCTCCTTCTCTCTCTCTTTTGCGCTCCCTCTCTTTCTCTGCCAGCTAGGCCTGCAGGCTTTCAGCAGCATTACAGCGTGTAAACCTCGGATTACAGCAGCCAGAGTCTGCCTAGCACTGCATGCCTCTGTGGATCACAAATACACAAGTGTGTGAATACACACCCACCCACATGCCACTTACACATACACATGCAAGATATTTACATAGCCTGGGGACATACATCAACCTTACAGACAGAAAACACACTTATGTACATATAGCACACAGACATACACATACTGTTTGCACAACCAGTATACAGTACACACTGAGTACACACACAAGCTTACTGTGCACAAACACCAACACCGTTGTACTCCATCTCAAGTTCCTTAACTCCCTCTTTGCCACAGCTAACTCGCTAGAGGATTAGCTCCCCTCTCCCCGTTTGTGTTTACCTTACTTCTCTACTGATTATTGCTGCTCTCCCTGTACTTCACTTTGTTGCTGGCCACCTCCCTCCACTCAACGCAGGCTGTGAAGGACACATGTAAGGATATCACATTTTTTATGGCTCTAGCAACAAGGGATGCCTTTGAGCAAGGTGTCCACACCTCCTACAAATCACAAATGAAAAAAGGTTTTTAATGAACGCATCTGCCAAGCACCACACTGTGTAAAACATACTGACATGTACGGTGGGTACGGAAAGTATTCAGACCCCTTTAAATGTTTCACTTTTTGTTTTATTGCAGCCATTTGCTAAAATCGAAGAAGTTCATTTTATTTCTCATTAATGTACACTCAGCACCCCATCTTGACAGAATTTTTTTTTTTTGCAAAAAGTATTCAGACCCTTTGCTGTGACACTCATATTTAACTCACATGCTGTCCATTTCTTCTGATCCTCCTTGAGATGGTTCTACTCCTTCATTGGAGTCCAGCTGTGTTTAATTAAACTG
>JAVQJL010085614.1:0-39061 GCA_036024295.1 Nannoperca obscura
TACTATAGTGGAATGGTATTTCTAGTTTGAATGTATTGTATTTAATAATGTACAAAGATCATTGGTTCTTAGATTTAATGCTCTTTTGATTCTGCCATTGGCAGCGATGTACTTACTTACAGCACTTGTGATTAATCACCAGCCCTTACAAGTCTGATGAGACATCTTGTTGTTTTCCATCATGGTTCTATGCACTTGATGTAAAGCTCTTATTTGGAGGTCGCTTTGGATAAAAGCATCTGCTAAATGTAAATGTTATTACATAGATCTATGTTCTATTATATCTTATCACTACATGCAATTGTACGTGTTGGTCTTGACAAAGTTCTGAATCAAAAAGCCATGTATTTACACACAATATCTGAATGCTGTTGTATGTCATCATCTTGAGGCTGCTCAGAGAATGCAAAGTGACACTTGCCAGGTAGCAAACCATCATTTTAAAGTTTTAAAAATGACAAGAAAAATTGGGATTACAATTTTAATTCAACATGCTTTGATTATGTATGCACTTGTGTGTTCACTTGTACGTCACCGTATGTTTTGGTTGTTTTTTTTGTGAACCAAAACAAATTTAACTTGTATCCTTATCATGAACAAAGATTCACTGACCATGGACCTGCAACTGTCAATACTCACATACAAACATCCATGTTGCACGGAGCTGGCCAAACTTAAAATTCTTACTTTCCTCCATTTTAGCCTTCAATCCACAGATAAGCCAGCATTTTTAAACCCTGAATTACTGTTTTCCGAAAGCAATGCTTATACATTGTCAAAGCATTAACTTCTAGGCAATCCCAGCATTAAAATGTTATGCAGTATTACTTTGTGGTAAAAATTAAGGAATTAATCAAATGTTTTTCAGCAGCAGATATATGATCAGGTTAGTCCTTGTTCCGTGTATTGTGCTGCTGTCAGCTCTGGGCTGTCACTTCAACATAATAAATATCAGAAAGGGAGGGAACAAGCTGATTTAAATACAGTGCGGGAAACTGAGATGCAGGCCACTCCCAGTTCTTTTAAAAGCAAGCACATCCGGACGGGAGGGAGCGCTAGCAAACAATGTGCCTCCGCTCTCTGACAATAAAACACACTGAAATACGACCTTGTATGTGGTTTGGAGTCGATTATTAGAATACCAAAACGGTCCTTTGCCAGCATAGACCGCGCTTTGTTCTTACTAAATGCTAAACGGCGAGCTCGACGGCTGCTTGGCTTTTACTTTTGTGATCTCAGCTGAGGTCTTGTTCGCTCCGCTGTCTCGCAATAAACACCAGTGACAAAAACATAAGTAATAACATCGAAAACAACTACTTCCTCCAGACTAATAGACGCGTTGTTTCACCGACACCATTCATTTCAAAATGCAGACAAAAACATGAGACAATTCATCAAAAGCCAACACGGAAAAACAGGAAAATAAGCAATCTGTTTGAGGTTAGCGTATTTGTTTTGCTTCATAGGAAGCAGTGAAGTTGCAAACTTCACCATGTGGCTCCTATGATGTAGCTATACTACAGATAAACAAGACAAGATAATAGCTCGCGGTAGCCAAGTTCACCACCCACCCATCAATGCCTACTGTAACTTAAACCACGTTACAGCGTATTGTTAGAGACCGTTCAATTGGTATGATAGCAATAAGAAATCAGCGTACACTCAACAGCGCAAAAACTGTTCCGGTGACAAAAAATGTTGATTCCTTTAAAATTTTACATTTGGCTGGCTAGGAAACTTGTGTAACGTTAGTTCGTTTAGCCAAACAGAAACGAGGTAGGACTTAGCTAACGTTAACCTTAGTAAGCTAGCTACTGAGTGAAGAAATCAATGAGTACAATTTTAAAAGTTATTAGAACATAAGAAAAACGCGCTTTACCTGTTTGTTCGACCAAGTGAAAACAAGAAATTGACGTTTAAGGAGTAACGCGCACGTTTTCTCCAAATTACTTCTATGTAAGGTTTACACAACCAACTCTATGCCTTGTTGGAGATTGATCAATGAGTTATTCTTCAAGACTTTCATATCCCGCCTGCTCTAAAACATCAGCTTCGCCATTGGCTGATTTCCTCTAAGCATATCGAGTTCATTGGTTAGTAGAATTGTCAATCTGGAATGTGACTGGAGCTTAGCCTCAGCGCGCGAAACGACATTCTCGTGGGTGCAGCTCGCCTACGGACACTTATCGCGAGATTATGAAGCGCTCTGTAACCCGGTAACCCAGAGAGACAGATGGTCGTTCTAGTAAACAACCTCACCGGTAATGCTGTTTATCATGTTGGAAAGGTAACTTAAGTAACTAATCATTCAAATATGTTAGACTTTCATGTGGAGCGCCCACGGATTGACTTAATAATGCAGTTTAATTAATGATGTGCAATTACCTCCCCTTCAGTTTGGCGGGAGCTGAAAATAAAAGATCCCGATGTTCAAATTAGAGCACTGAAAATAAGCAGGTGTATGTGTGAGAGGAGGATCTGTATTTGGAAAAATTGTGTGTTTGCTTGCAAAACTGCAATATACACAGTATATATATATATATATATATATATATATATATATATATATATATATATATATATACACACACACACACTGCCTCTGTCACTTGCTTCTGCTAAATCACTGCATGTACTTATTCACTGACTTTAGGCTATAATAAACTTTTTGTTGTGGCTCACTGAATCAGGGCATTTTTTTTTCAAACACAAATTAATTTCCTAAAACCTCTCTGTGTTCAATTTGTCTTTGTTTTGTGTAATGTCTGCCATTTCCCACTTTACCCACGAGTCTTGTCCAGGCAAACATAAAGAAACCCACTACAGGAGTCTCCACATATTTTTTAATGGATGAGTAGAACAACACAGAATTGGATTTCTGGAAAGAAGTATTACCAGTGACTGTAATGGGTTCAAATTAACCCAAAACAGCCACACACACACACACATACACACACACAAGGATGTGAGTAAAGAGTAAGCATAAGAGTATTCAGGTGGCCCTTGAAACAAGTGTTAAATTAAAGTTATACCTTCAGGCAAACTAAAGTCTAGGTGCCCTGACAGCAACGTCTCTTCCCCTCTAGGCTTTAATGTGCCATTTGGCACAATCATAAAAGTTTTGTCTAACCATCTGAGACTACACTTCTCGTGAGCAATTAGCAGCTCTGAAATCTTAGCTGACACAGATCATTACTGCTTTGAAAGTAGTCATAAACACTAAACAATCTCTTCTCTATGCCTAATCACTTTTCTCTAATGGAGGACCTCATTTACTGTAAAATGCCGAAAACATCCTAATGGAACAGGGAAAAGAAACAATTCCTGGATGTATCAGAAAAGAAAAAATGATCTCATTAATTAAAAAATACACTTAAGAATTCTTTCTTGTTCTAGTCAGTCTGCAGCATTACAGGGCATTACAATAATAAGTGAATTAAACATTCTATGTAGATGTTTAAACCGTTCTTGCTCTTTCATAATACATTGCTATTCCATAATATCTCAAAAGTATTTTACAATTGCACATGTTAGATTTCCAGAATTAAACATGGCAAGATAGATGAGTGAAAACAAGAAAGACTTATCCTGATGAGGTCTGGGAGCTCATAGGTGAAAATTCCTTTTCACACTTATTTACTTGCTAAGGAATTATAAATTTGATTGACAATGACAGTTATATTGTAATTCTCCATGAAGCCATAGCTTACAAATCCTCTTCCTCTACATGGATCTCTGGGGTGAGATCAAAAGAGGCTCTATGGGGTGATGTTTGTTTATTTGTAGGTGAAAAACCCAGTCCCTGGACTAACTGTGAAACGTTAATTAACAGAGGAAATGAGGGAATCATGTTCTCTCCTTCCTCTAGAATCCGCTGACTGAGGCACTTCCCTTCTCATTGGAGCTGCTCAGTATTAGACGGTAGCTGTTACTCCCAGGGATGAATGTGTGTAACTGTATGAATGTGTACTAAAAAAAAGAGTGTAAAGAGTGTGCATGTTGTTCCCAGCATGAGAAACTAAAAGGCAACTAAGAGACTAAGAGGAAATTCGAGGCCTATGAGCTTTATGGTGTCTCTGGTGTGGTGGATCCTGGACAGAGCTGCCTGGCAGGGACTGAACAGCACTCAGAGCTCAGGGAGGATGACAGGAAGTGTACACGACAGGCCAAGTCGTCCAGGAAATCCTTTTGTAGCTTTGTTATTGCTTGAGAAAGCACAACAGGCAGCGACTGCACACTGAGAAGGATGGAGTCCAGTTTCTCTTCCAGAGCTACAATCCTCCTGTCCAGCTCCTCGCTGCGATGCTGCAGCTCCGACACCAGATCGTACATCATGTTCTGAGTCTGGAAAATTAACGGGGAGGACAGTTCACACATCTGACTTTACTGAATGCTGTGCTCTTTTTACATAGAGAAAAGTTGTAATTTTGTCTGCTGGTTGCAGTAGCTTAAAAAAATACAAGATTTAATGTACTTTTCATCAGCCAAACAAAAAGAAGAACTGTGAAAGACACTGCACATACAAACCTTGGCAAGGTCAGCAACTGTATTGGCCTGATCAGTCAGTTTCCTTTGCTCCATTTTGACTGTTCGCAGTCTAAAATTGAAAGTCAGACCCAAAGTCACTTTTCTGCCCAGTAAAATAAATGCAGAGTACAAACACTCATAACTTACATAAGTATATGAATTAACATGCCAGCAAACTGTACCTATCTAACATACTGTGTTATTGAAACACACTTTTTTGTTTGTCTGACCTCTGCACTTCGTGGTGATGACATATTTATACCTACTGGTGGATGGCCTGCAAGAATTTACGCTGATGGTGGCGTACTTTGGAACGGTCAATCTTTTTAACCAGCTTGGTGTTTTTATAGATGAGCCACGTCTCCCTCAACACATTGGCTGCTGTGTTTTTTATCTGAGGAGAACAGAATATCATGCAGATGAAACAGCAGAAAAGAAATGTAATGAATTGTGTCCAAAAGCATTTACAGTAAGCAATGTTTGCATCATGTGCTTTGTTGTTTTTTCTTGATTTACTTTGCTGGTATTGTGTAGTGCATTGTTTTCTTGAATGATTGTTGATTCAGTTGCTCTGTTAGATCTTTGAGCAAATATACCAAATATGGTCAAAAATTCAAGTGTAAAGAGACCTTTTTGTAGAGTTGAGTGTCCATCATAAAGTTATGGACGTGCTTCTCAGCTCTGGTGAGTTCTGACTTCCTTGCAACAACAGCGACCACTAAAGCTGTACAGCCCGCTCCCTGAGGAGAAGAGCAGTGGTTACAGACAGTAAAAACAACAATAAAATGTATAATAAAGAGGTGTTAGGTAAAATACTGTCTCATACATTTGTAAAAATACAGCAAAACTATGCACAGCCTCTGAAAAAATCACATTTGCTTATTCCTTCATATAATTTGCATCCATTTTATACAAATTGTACAAATATATTTACAAATTATGGTTCACTATAAAGTTAAGGCCAAAGAATTTTGCCATACTCAAATATGTATTTTTATCTATAGTGGGTATACTGTATTGTACTGTATCTGTGCAAATCTCACCATGATTCCTGTCAGCAGGCAGACCCCCTTCCCACAGTATGTGTGAGGGACCATGTCACCGTAGCCAATGGACAGGAAGGTGATGGAGATCAGCCACATTGCTCCAAGGAAGGTGCTGGTCACCTCCTGTGCATCGTGATACCTGTAGAGACACGACAAGTACAAGTAGACTCTCATTGATTTTAGTTTCTCTGAAAAATATTTAAATAACATGGAAAATACAGAAACCTATGACATTAAAGCAATACATTTGGTTCCTAAATGAAGAAAAGGAAAAGTGAGAAGTTTTAAGCTGATACCTCTCACATACGCGCACGGTCCACGCTGCGATGATCCAACAGGACACGCTGAAGACCAACAGGACTGTGCCGGGGCAGATGGTCATTAGAGTCTTCATGACAAAACGAGTGTCAAAGCTGATCTTGTTGAGCGCCCCGATGCTGCGGGACGAAGCGTCTGTAAACAGCTTGCTGTGGAGCAACATGACCCGGCCGATCAGGTAGAGGCGCAGGAACATCGGCACAGAGAGGATGATGTCGACATCAGCGTCCGCCACTGATGCTGTGTAGCTGAAGGCCAGTCCAGCAGTCCAGGTGAACACATACTGGCCTGGGATTGGGTGGATGGCACAGATAAGGAGCTCCAACACAACAGAGAGAATCCGCTCGAAGGTCATAGCTATCCTCCAATCGTCTGCTCCGTTGTCTACCATGAAGAGCTGTAGAAAGAAGAGAAGATTTTAGGGGCATGAATTAAAAAATGTATTACCCTACTGACTGGAGAACAGAGGAATAATAATGATACATTTACTTGTTCGGACTGTATGTTGTTAGATTTAGTTGATATGTTCATTGATAATATGTGTGGTGATTAGTTAAGCACTGTTTGCCTTTTGTTTTATTTGAAATATTTTTTGGGCATTTTATCCAACGGAGGCAGTAGATCATCCACTGCAAATGGTGAGACAACATTTTGTAAAAAGCAATTGTATGGAAACTTCTGTGCCCCAGGATATACCACAAATCAGATGAACCATGTGGTTGACTTGAGTACTGAGAATAGTGGTATTATGTACTCCTGGATAATAATAATGTTTTCCATGGGAACCAAGGACCATAGGGTATGAATGGAGATCTCTTAACTCAGCCACATACCTGGATTTCCCTTGCATGGTACATCACAATGAGTCCAAGAAGAATGACAGTAGATAGGCTGATGAGGCCTTTCAGCACATATGAATATATGGATTCCTGTAAATAATGGAGACAAAATCATGAACGTGGTGAGTGCTGCTACACTGACTGACCAGAACAAATAAAGTAGGTGATGTCTGTCCACAAAACTACAAAAGTTGTTGCTAGCATTATAAAATAAAATAAAAAAGGTTCTCATGAGGTCCAAAATGTTGCCAATTCTAGCTACACAGTTACTATGGTGGCATTAGTGGAGTCATTTAAAGGGTGTCCCATTGGGTCACATTGATGAGAATCTGTTATCCTTGTACAAAGTGTCCAAATGGCCTATGAAACTTGCTTTCACATCTGTTACACTTTCTGAATAAAGGGGATCTGAAGAGGACTACAGTACCTTGCTGTAAAATCCCCTCGACAGCTCTGTCTCGATCACCATGACGATAATGCCAAACATCCCACAGACCAACGCGTAGTCGCTCAACTGCTTGCGCTTCCCAAAGAGAGCTCTTCTCTGACCGAGGCGGTAGCTAATATCCTTGGTCTTCTTCTGAGGTACGCTGCCTTCCTCCCTGGTCAGGTTCTCACTGTTGGCCTTACTGGAATCTTCCCTGATGACTTTGGAGAAGGCGTCCTCCAGGATGGTGCTGTGAAGAAGCTGCTGGCCTGAGTGGAGATCTGCAAGACTGGATCTTAAAGTGCCATGGCTGCTCAGTGGTCGCACTGCATCCCCGTTAATTATGCCACCAGTTTCTAAGGTATCAGAAGGTGGAGGAGTGTGTTTAAGGAGGGAGTGTTTTGATCCACTGAGATGCTGATAGTTTGTCTGCAAAAGAAAGTAAGACAACGTATTGTATGCTGAGAAAAAGAAGACTGCAAAAATAGGAACATATCTTTTGCTATTGCAATCAGGAACTGGACTTAATTTTTTACCTGGGATATACAGCATAATAAAATGATAAATATAATGCAATACCTCTGTCCTAAACAGCACTTTGTCTTGACTTTGCCTTACATATTTTGCTGTCTTGTTCCTTCGCTACATTTTAATTATAAACTGGTAAGATGTCTTTCATAATTAATGTATTTCAAAATTGTGCACGGGTAATGAAGTTCATGTAAAATGGTACGATTTGATAAAGTTGCCCCGCATTTCTATAAGATTTATCACAATCAATACCATTTGGGGGAAATTGTCTGCCACACAAGGTCAAGAAGCGGCAATATTTAAAGAAAGATGCATACCTGACTTTTTCGCTGTCTAGCCCTCTCCCCCACTAAATCCTGGTTCTCAAGTGAACTATACTGGCTGGTGGAGAAGGACTGTATACTTTTATTCCTGGCTGGAGTAGAGGACTTCTCCCCCCGTGGAGTGCTGGTTAAAGGGTTGTAAGGGAGATGACGGTACTTGAGGACGATGGAGGGATCGGCAGGCGACTTGCAGGTTTGATCACCGCTCGTCGAGCAGGGAGAGTCTTGCTTTTGACGTTGCTGAACTAACAGAGGTTCTTTACCAAAAAGCTCTCTCCAGTTGAGGTTTGCAGTGACAGAAGGCTGAGGGTGTTGGTAATTATTTGTCTCAGCACATTCGATGGAGTTCAGAGGGATGTTGAATAAATTTGGCCGAGTTGCCTGGCTGCTGTCTTTAAATTTAAAATGATTGCAAGGCTGTTGCTGCAATAGCTCCTTTCGACCATCTTGGTCACTGCACTGGAGCATGAAATTATCCTGTGGATGGTTTGTTGAAGGTTTCAAAAGATCCCTTTGGTTTGTTTTCTGAGGTAAAACCTGGCCAGAGGTCGGAGCATGGGTGCTTTGAGAGAAAGGCTGGGCGTATGGTGATGATCTGTTGTTTGAAACTCTGGCGAGGCAGTCTTGGGTCGTGCCCTGTTTCGATTGCGGATGAAAACTAGAAGGATCCGAATGTTGGTGTGCATCAGGATAGGAACAACCACATCTGTTATTGTGGTTTGGATGTCCCAGACTGGTCCCCGCTCTCTCAGCTGATGGTGAATCATCTACGCTGCTAACCTGACCACAAAGCAGCAGCCAGTCCTGATCACTCAGCTGCGATAAGGTTAGGTTTTGGGTTTTCAGTGGCGACATCTGTGCTGAAACTCTTGGTGGACTGATTCCATTAGACCTTTCGTGGGGTGAAGATGAAACACAACACAGACTCGTCTCCTGTGGGGAAGACGGTGCCTCCACAGAGGTACCTGAGTATCGATCGCGCACCCCCACTTCAGGAGTTTTTGTCAGAGGTGATGGACCTCCTGAGGTACAATGCTCATGGTCCCCATCATTGAAGACTTCACCCGTTGAGTCAAGACGTCGCGTTGCATTGGTGGGTTTAACCAGAATCAACCTCATGGCATCACTGCAGAGCTGAAATGAGACGTTTCCATCAATTCATGTTTTTTTTTCTCCTTGCATGAGGATCCCTGAATGACCCAAGCAGAACAGAAACATCTAAAAGTGCGCCCAAATTTTCTTAACTAACTAATTTTGTCTTCAGAGGTAACACAAAAAACTAAGAAACTACTGATTTTTGCTTTAGAAATAATATTTTTAAACTCTGGAGTTGGCATTAAGTATCTCAGATTTCTTTACTCAATGAGAAACGTTGCAGGAAAAAGTTAATCAAAGGTACTTCATCTTTAAAATGTAAATATAGCAGTCGGTTATTTTACTAATACATGTTTGCTTTCACATGGAGTATTTATTCAAGGCAAAACCATCATGGTAATAAAAGCAATGATTTGTTTAATTTCAAACTGTGTGTTCAGCTGGTTATGAATGCAAAACATTCTGTCAAAAGCAGATGTGACCCCCCTCTCATGTTAGTTTAGTGGACATGGAAATCGGAAAGGCTCAGAGAATACTGATGTTTCACACATTATTTAACTAGTTTGGAGGAAGGCAATTCATAATTTATAAATATTAAGTGCAATTGTATCAAATTCTTACAAAGGTTTAATAAGTCGTATTATAAACTTAAACGTCTGATCAGTGATCACCATTCAACCACTGAAACCCACAAAAATTAAAAATTTAAAAATACTAATTTATCCTTGTATCTTTTTTCACAGATGTCATCCTGATGCGATGTGTTGTATACTATACTTTAACTTGTAGAGTCCAAAAAGATGGGTAGATTGTCATCCTGCAAATATAAAAAAGTGAGCCAACAGTGTCTAAGTGTGTTGACTCTTAAATAAACCAGAGTAAATATTAATACTGAAAGATAACCGCAAGAGAACTGTAACAGTTCATCTCAACTTGCTTTAGAATTTAGTTATCATTTTCCATCGATGCTAATTATTTTCTAAGAGTTTAAACCTAATTATTTCAAATAGTGGTTTTCTTATTTTGGTACTTTAACCCTTCAACTGCAATTTAATATCTCAATTATCCCCTTAATAAATAAAAAGAATACATGAGCAAATGCCCATTACTATTGGTGATCCTTACCTTCTTCTTCCATATGTTATCTTTTTCCAAATTTGAAAAAGCAGGTCACAAATAGCAAATGCTCCCAGTTTGCAGAACAGAAGTGTTGAGAAGAAGAGCAGCCTGAGTGGGTGTTGGACAGCCGCTTGTCTCCTCCCAGTACGAACACTTGATAAAGGAGCTTTGGAGACGCTTTCCTTTGAAAGTAATGATTAGAATTCAACATGAAGAAAGAAAAGGGCAGCTGGTCTGGTAAAGGGTTGCCATGCAAATAAGACAGGGAGTGGGAGGGTGCAGCAACAGGTTAGGACGCAGAGAGGCAAAAACATGTAACATCAGACCAGTGTTGAGGCGGAACATCACATGTAGAAGCTCAAAGAAATCCCTGTAAATTGTGAGTGGACTGATTGGTTGCTAGGGGAAAGAATAGGAACGTGTAGCTTTCAATGCAAAAAGTAAAATAAAAGGTCAATTGAACTTGTCATTGAAGCCCTGTCGTTCAAAGGCCTTTGCACAGCCTCTTATCTCCTCCGCCACAAGAGCCAGGCCGGACAAAGGTGGACGTTTTTAAATCTAGCTCTGAATGAATCACGCCAGTGAGTGCGGGGGCCTCCTCTGATGTGTCCCAGATGAGTTAACAAATGAAACAACAAGAACTTTGTAGTAATTCTATGAAAAGATAGAAGTCCATCTCCTCAGATCTTCAAAATCTACATTCAGCCAGCAGGAGAGGTTTTCTCAAGAACTATTTTTGTTGTTGTTGCTATTTAGAAACAAACACCTGCAAACATGAAACAAGTCTGATGCCTTTCAATGTGTAGTACATATTTAAAAACAAACTATTTCCAGAAACGTAATTGCTTTTTTAAATTATTTGACATAAGAAATTATTTACATTATCCAAGCATTTAAAACCTGTAAATGGCTGTTTATATATATTTTTTTATTTTTGAGACTTATGGAAGAGCCCTATTGTGTAGTTAAACCCCATTACTGCAGGATACTGCAGATATGTTATTTAAATTGTTTATCTTTGTATGTGTTACTTACATTTAGGCTGCTAAAGCTCAGTTTATATCCCTGTTTTCTGTCTCTCCACCTGGCATCAGACAACCCTACAAAGCCTACAGCTTGCTGCCTCAGCAGCTCAGTATATGAATGTTGCTGCGCTGGAAAAAACCTTTGTGACCAATGGCAGCACTGGACACCACTGCTGGCCATAAAAATAAATGAAAAACTAATTCAAAAACTACTACTACCATGGCTGGTTTTAATTCAAATCATACATAAATCATTCTGGAAATGTTGGTAGTATTTCCCTAAAAATGTAATTCTGTTTTAAGTTGTTTTGTTGTTAAGATTACCAGAGAAATTGCTCCAAATAGCAGTGTAGGACCCAGTTCTGCACTGCATACAAGTTACTTTAAAAAACGGTTTGTGACAAGTGAGATCATTTCAACGCAGCACCAACACAGCTTTGAGTGTTTGGATCATAACCTGGATCCCCTGTTTTCAGAAGTCACCATCCACTTTCATTTCACTACAGCACTAAAGTGGTGATTATAGCAGATAATAGGAGTCATATCTGGCTAAAAGCCAAAGGGTCGGCTAAAGAAGATAAGGCCACATTTAGCCACAGTTTGAGGCCTGGACATGGTTAAAAAAAATCAAACAAAAAGAAACCATCTTGAATATTTTGTTGACATTGAAGTTTTTTTCTGTGCCAATAAAATATGAATCTAACATCTGGTAGGCTGTAAACGTAGCTGATTTAGTTATCTATTTCTGCATATAAGGCAAAGTGACAGTTTCTTTTATTGGAAAAAAGCAGATACACTAGGCCTGACATTTGATGTTTGGGGTTTTACGATAAACTATCTGACCAGTCCTGCTGTTAGCAAACAAGCTGAGGAAGACGCCTTAGGGGTGGCATCAGCTAACAATTATATCGGGCACGAACAGCCTGTGAACAAATCATACTTGTGTGACTACTTGAGCTTCAGCATTTGACATTTGCCACTGCAGGTAACGAGACAACGGCAACAAGTAGACAGTCAGGGGTAACAATGAAATCACGTAACATTTTACATTTGATGCATTTAACTCTTCCAGAGCATTGTGGGTCATCGTCGTCTGGCTGACAGACATGACAACAGGAAAGTAAAACGGCTATGTTATAACTTGGACACCCTGCCATATTTTGGATTAAATGTGATGATTGTTGTTAAAGGGGTTGGGCATTGTAGTTGTACGCCTAAAACACACAGTGAAGATATCTAGAAAACGCACTTTCACTTAATCCACTGGCAACGTTCAATGCTATTTTGCCATTTTAAATCTACCACTTTTTTTTTCTTTTACCCTGGACACTACACTAAAGTCAACTTTCTCTGTGAATTAAAAGTCAAATTTGAATTCTATAACTCCATTGTCTTTTCAGAATGAGCACTGGACAACACCAGCAGCTTGCAAGTGTGCAACTTAATTTATGTGCCTCGTAACAACGAATGAGAAGTCTGGCATTTAAAAGCAACAAGAGCTGTTGATGATCGAGTGGAGAATTTTAATAAGTTACTCTCAAAACATCTGGCTTCCCACCTCCCAAGAAGTGCTAGAAGAAAAAAGTGAAAGAATGTAATTGAATTTATTCAATGCTGGAGTGCCTCATTAGGTCACAATGATCAGTTGTGACCTTGATAGGGCAAAATGAGCTTCTCCCTGCTAATTAATGGAACAACAAAGTCGAGTCCTCTGGCACTGGAGACATTGTTTCTGGGCGAGTAGTGGCGAAGCTCTCGTCAGCAACACTAGATGAAATTTTTACATTTCTAAATGGAAGTCTCCAGTGTGCATAGGCAGACATTTTTCAAATGGAGCAATGGGGGAAAAGAGTGCATTCACTTTAAGTTGTAGGTGGCAAAGCGTTGGTTCAGGGGGTTCTCTGGCGCCTTCATCCACTCCTTCTTCAACTGTTGCTTCAGCTGCGACAACCTCATGTTGGGGTTCTCGTTTTTTAGGCGAGGCATGTTGGCCTCCTCATAGGCAGCAAACGCTGCTTTCATCCTCCGCTCCGGGTGGTGGTCCAGGTCCTCGGGCCCCGTGCTGGAGACAGGGAGAAAAGACGCAACGTTGGACTGTTAACATTCTCAAGTCATTGTTGTCATTTTATAGGCATGAGAAACCTAATTTAAAATCAGCATCAGAGTAATCACAAGGACAATAGGATATCACACACAGAACAAATGGTGAATGATCAGTACCTGAGCACGGAGATAGCATCTTCTATTGTTCTGGCTTCCACGGAATCTTCGTCAGGGATTATTCTGTTCACGTTCTCCTCCAGTGGAATATCCAGGTGGCTCTTATCTGTGGGAAGAAATGTTTTTTGAAACATGACACAGGTGGTGTCGTGGTAAACACAATGTGCTGATTTGATCCTCAAATCATAGACGCTGCTGGATTGCATCTCATCTCCACCAAAGTTTCCTCTTTATTCTAACCAAAGTGCTTTGTCGTCGTCTCCAAACTAAACTTTACCTTTGGGCTTGAGCCCATCCTGCTCCTGTAGCTGCTGCTGTTGCTCGTTCTCAAGCGCCTCCTCGATCTGGGCACGAGTCACTTTTCCTCCAGATGCAGCCTCCTTCAGGGATTTGCCTCTCAGCCTAGCGCTCTCCTCATCCAGAAGTCGCTGGTTTTCCTTTTTCCTCTCCAGAAGCTCTAGCCTCTTCTTCTCCTTGTCATCCTGCAACAGAAGAAAGCGGTGTCATCAGTCTTTGTGTGCTATGTGCATTACGCATACACATTTGTTATGACCCATGCAATCACTTCACCATTCAACCAGCTTCCCTGATGTACACCTGATATAACAGAGGATAGAAAATAATGGAACAAAATACTGACAGCATTCTGTACTGAATACTATAACTCCATTAGCATTGTCGCTCCACAGCTGTTACGTTACATACAATACACAGCAATACTCATATCGACCTAAAACGTGCTGATTTCGTAATTGTTTAAATCCTGATTAAATTAAGTATACCTTATTTGCTCCATTCTAATTGTTCTTTGTTCTGTAACTGCTTACTAATACAAGACCCCAACATCCCACTGGGAATACTTAACACTTAATCCCACATAGACTTTAGACTTGTGGCTGTGTGTGTGTGTGTGTGTGTGTGTGTGTGTGTGTGTGTGTGTGTGTGTATGTGTGTGTGTGTGTGTGTGTGAGTGAGAGGCCACAGGCAGGGCTCATGTCACGATCAAAAACTGTGCGTTATAATCCTGCTTTTCTTTCTTTTAAAATGTGACCGTTCTGCCAGTATCTACATTGTTTTACTGATTACAGCTAAAAGTAGCAACAGAAATATCACAGTATCACACAAAACAGCAAATTCTTACAGCCAAAGCGAGCAGCACAACTAGGAACTGTTCCAACTCTGAACAGGACCCCCCCCCTAGAAAGACAGCTCACCTTTCTCTGCTCTTTTTTGAGTACATGTTTGTCAGTTTCCTGCCACAGAGCGTCCTCTTCCTGCTGCTTCTTGCGGGCGTCTGCCACTGCCTTGGCCTCGGCCTTGCGGGCTCTGGCTGTGGCCGCCTTGGAGTTCTCACCCTGGAACTTCTTTGGCATCCCAACAGCTGCTCTTCAGCTGAGAGACAAGGAAGGACAAGAGACCAATCAGAAGAGTTTGACTGACATGAGAGATTGTTCAACGCTGGTGCCCAATACTAATATAGTTTTTTTAATTTTATAAAATGTAATTCAACATAGTCAATACCAACACAGATTTACAACCTTACATATAGTTGTAAAAAGTGGTAAATACTTTTATTTTTGGTGTTTATCACCTATCTATTGAAAACAATTAGACTATGATTGCTCAACTAACAGTAGTTATATAATAGGTAATCTAACGGTACCTAAATTAATTTCGTGTAATCTGTGAAAGAAGAAAGACAAGTATTGTTGTTAGATGGCTATCATAACTAAGCAGTAGTTTGAAAATGCGGGCTAGTAAACATGCAGGTTGACAAAGACGAGTTGGAAAAGAGGAGGTTAATTCAATTCAATAATTCAATTCTATTAAATTTTACAAACGACTGCAGTTTTGCTTGTCAGTGTCGCTAGTTAGCGTTAGCTAGCTGATGTTAGCCAGATAGACAAGACAGGTTTACTTGTCAGAGAGTCGGCCATTCCCTATTTAACTTTAACGAAATATATGTAAGAACATAGCTATCACACTCCACAAATTACAACCATGGTTTCATACCAGTAGGAGAGGAAAAGCAGGTCGTAAGTAGACGACAGTTGACTGTTGTTTCGAAGAGGCATCAGCCACCTCCTCTCTGAAACCTGCGCGCACTCTGATGACGTAGCTTCTCCTATGGTTACAGGGATTGATGGACGCGGAGTCTTTCAATTTTGTGCACTTTTAGCTTTATTAACTTCACAAACGTTACATTTTAGAGGAAAACACTGCACTTTGAACTCCGCTTTGGCTTTTAGATAGATGCATAGTTATCAAATTTTACATTTCTATCACAAAATCAACTAATGTGACTTTCTTCCAATTAGGAATATTACATGATTTATTCTTACGGAAAATGTAACAAGGCATATAAAATATTATGTTCTAGACATCTTAACGTGAATCTAAAACTCATATTTCTATTTGTATTTTTTTTTATTTGCATCATTGTAAGCTGTCCTCAATTAGGAAGTCAATTATTCTAGATATTTTCTGTTTAGAGTATTTTCTTTTTTTCTCTAAAAGTCATCATTTTTTTTTCATATATTGAGCACATAAGTAGTATAAAACAAGCAGTTTCTTTAGTGTCAGAGAAAATCCTATTTTCCTCTAAATGTAGTGCAGTATAAAGAATAGAACTGCACAAAATTGAAATTCTCAAAGCCTCAATGTATAACTGACTCACACAATTTCATGCTGCTGTCATACTTGTCAAGGGACACAGAAGAGATATTAAATTGTTAATATTTTATTAAGGTAAACAGTTCATACAAATATTCAAAAATAGGAACTTTATGTTGCAATAACAACATGATAGAATGTAATAATTAATGCATATTTCTGAGAAGTAATGAGATGATCTATTCTGAGGTGGAATACAGAAACAGCTGGAGCTCATATTTATTTGTGGGTGGGTGTGTGTGGGTATGTGTGTGTGCTCTTCATTCAGAAGTCATTGTCACTCTCCTCCAGCAGTGGGGGTCTCACGCCCCCCCTGGACGTGCGAGCACCCCGGGACACTGGGCCCTCCACACTGTCGTCCTCCAAATCCTTACTCTCCTCCTCGCCTTCCTCATCTTCCTCGTCATCCTCGTCCACATCAATCTCGCTGTCTTCAGTCTGCTACAGCGGGCCACATAATTACAACAACAATTACAAAAGCTCATAAGCTTTCAGAGTCCAGTCAAATGATTAAATATGTCAACTTTACTTTTCTGGACAATTATTCAACACACAGTGTGCAACTTCAACAGGCACGGGCTTGTTTTCATTCTAACTAAACACTGAACCAGCGAATGTCTCACAAAAACGTAAATCAGACATGAGGATCTAATGACTGAATCACCTCTTGGGCTGTAATGATAACATGCCCAGCCCAGCTACATATCTACAGGGACCAGTTAAACCATTTACCTAATTTAAAAAGGAAAAATCCATCCCAAATACTTCAACACTGTTATAATAAATCTGTACCAATGTAAAAATAATTAATTAAGCCAATTTTTAATTTCAGTGGAGCAGAATGCAATTATTTTCAATTTAATTTATTTTATTTTATTTTTATCACGCCATATTATAACAAAGTTATCTCAGGGCAATAAACAATGATTTCTCTCTTTTCAGTTACTCTTTCACTTTCGATATCTCTTCAACACTAAAGACACGGTTTGTACTGTATATGTGCCTCAGTAGTGGTACAATGAAGAAAATAGCCATATTCATGTGATATCCGTGTACATGTTTACAGATAATATAAAGAATTTGAGAATGGATATTTCCTTTAAATAAACAGAGGAACAAGGTGCAAACGAGATCCTGGTCCTGCACAAACCTTTCCTTTCCGTTGATTTTTGCCATGAGGGTTTGACCTTCTGGAAACAGCTAAAGAGGGCTTTTAAAATACAAGTAAATGACAGAAGACGGTAAGATACTGCAAAGAGTACAAGATGGAAACCAAAAGGAATGTGAAACTGATCAGAGCTGGTGCACGGGACACTAAAAATTACAAAAAAAGTAAACAGCATGTCATTTTGTAGTGAGAGCGACAGCACAGAGCGCCATCTAGGGCAGCTGGGAGCAAAATCAACACAAAGGTCTTCAAAATGAAGAGATGTTTGCTACATCAGTCTCAGCTGTGGAAAAAAGAAGGAATATTGTATTGATGTAGCAATGACAGTACTAACCTCATCACTATCACCACCCTGCATGTTCCCGATGAATCGAGCTCCTCTTCCTACGGTGCAAACAGGGGCAACACTCAGTTTAAATGAAAGGAGGTTGTTGTTGTTCAGTTTGTTCAAGTTTTAATGGGTTAAGGAGAATTCATTTTTGAGAATCGCAGATATTAAACCAATCAGAATCACAGAGAGCAGAACAATGGAGAATTTTGTCTATAATCATTTTTGAATCTTACAAAATTCTTCCAAGCAACTAATAGTTGATCATAATAAGGCCATGGCCATCTGCTGTCTCTTGTCTGTGTACCTGCCACGATGCCGTTTCGTGTGGGCCGTGGCTTTGAAGGTCGACACTCTTCCATGTCGCTGTCTGAACCTTCGTCCTCTGGGACGTCCATGTCAGAATCCTCGTCTTTCACTGCAGAAAACAGAATTTATTAAACAAGTGTATGAAATCCTAAAAAGGGTTGAGATTATAAGACTGTTTGCTTTGCTTTCGCCGTGTGTGATTGGTTGTCTCACAGGAACTTTTCATCAGATCCCTCTCTTCCTCCCTCAGTTTGTGTTGCATCATCCTCATTGTGTTTTCAGCCTCCTGCAGAGGAAACAAAAGAACAGACACATATAGCTTGTTAAGTGGAACGTACATTTGCATGCACTTTCATATACCTGTCAAATTCAACATCCAAGCACTTTCAGTCTCTATTCTCCTCCATCTACCTCATTCAGATTAGGAGTTACTCCCATTTGTGACCACTACGTCACTACTACTAACTCATTTTTTCACCTGTGGTGACTCATTTAAATTATGCTCACATGGTTTGTTTGACATGCACAGAATGTCCAAAGATACCGTAGTGTAGTTGTAGTACAACTATAGCTTAAGCAAGTTCAAAATATGAGAGAACAAAAAAAGACTATGAGGGTAGTAAGTGAAGTTCTTTCTTCCATTCACAGGAAAACTGACTAGTTTCCACACGTTTGTATTTTACATTTTAATATTTGTGTGTGTTCTCAAACCCATAATTACACAGCAATACAGGTCTCTGGGTTATGCTGAGTGTTACTTAGACAAAGTGGGCAACATGTTTACGTAAAAGTGTTACATACAAGCAGTAACATAAGAAGTAATTTGATAGAACATTGGAGAATAACACACACCTCAAACCTCTCCTGCTCCAGTCTATGGTATTCATCCAGTTGAGACTCAAGGAAGCAGAGGTTTTTGAACTTCTCCACATAGATGTCATATTGCTTCTGCAGATCTTCCTCTATCTTCTCATATTCATCCATGAAGGCCGGCCTGAGAAATCGAGAGAGGAACAAAACAAAAACGAGCATTTACAAGCGTGTGAGCTCGGACATACTTATTTGTCAGTCAAAGAAAGAAAACTTTACTAAAAGCTTGTATTAATTTATCCAAGCCAATGGAGATCATTCCTGTTGTTCTGTCTGTGTGCTTCCTGTCAGTTTGTGAACTGACCTGACACTCTGCAGTGTCTGGAGCCTTTTCTGATTCCTCTCCAGGTCCTGCTTCTTCTTTTCTATCTTATTGTCCAGACTGGTTTCATCAGAAACAACGTTACTCAGCATGTCTTTGGTCTTCTCCACGCTTTCCTTGACAATGAACACAAAGGCATGGTGGCAGATTCAGTGCCATGTCACAGATCAGGTCCTGTGCGATTTAAGAAAATAACATAAACATCAACATAAATAAATACCAAAACCTCCTTGGTGGCAGCTCTCAGGGCCTTTTCAGTCTCATTGATCTCCAGAGGTCTAGCGATGGCGACAGTTCTCATTTCCTGTGGGGACATTGAAAACAAAGACAGCAGTGTAATCTCCTGCATCACTGTCACTGATGTCTTTTCAAACAGACTTTATTACAGTTGTACAGCTGTTATGCTGAGAGCGCTCACGGCAGAATAGTTTAGGGTTCAAAAGTTCCTTCATGGCTAATGGCAATCTTATGTCAGATTGAATAGATAGAAAATACCAATAAATATGAGAGTGGTATCTTTAACATTAGTAAAGCATGCGTGAAAGGCATGTATATCACTGAATACAATTTGGCCAACAGCAAAACATTCTAATTGGTCTGGGTCGAAAAGAAAATCCACAAAAAATTACTTTCAGTGTCATTTAAGGATAGCAGGGACTCAAGATCAAGGAAAATGGAAACCAGTGTGCGTGCCTGTTAATATCTACGTGTTCTCTCACCCTTAGGTCCACCTCTTTTCCCAGTAAATCATACAGAGACGCTCCTTTGGATGTGACCTCGGATGCCAGCTGCCGAGCTGCTTTAAGATCTGAAATCTAAAGTGAAAACAGAGCGTGACTAAATCAGTAACACAGTTTATCTTCTCACAAGAATTTGATTAAAAAATAGATTTAAAAAAAGAAAAGAAACAGCAATTAGGACAATAAAAAAACTGGAAAAAACTAATTATATCAACGTTTTATTCAAAGGAAAAAACACTCTAAAAAAAACTAAAAAAACAAAGATATTAAATACTATGGGGTGTTAAATCAAACATATTGTATTGACTGCACTGTAAATCTGAGAGTGCATGTCAGACTTACAGTGACTCTATAGATGCTGTTCAATCAATAAATGCAAGAAAAGTTAAACCAACCTGAATGCAGGGCACATTCACATCTGCTAAATTGCACTTCAACTTAAATGTCACTTTATGTAATTTTCTAGCTCAAGCTCCTTAGAGCTGGTAGCCTAAAAAGCTTAGAAATTATTCAAACATAAAGTAACATGGACATCACATACACGATGCAAAACTGCATCTCACCCGTGAGCCGAGGTCGAACTTGAACTTGCTGTTGTCCTCCTCAATCCGGTCTCCCAGGGCCATCTGCTTGGTCTTCATAGCACTGTACAGCACTGAGGTGATCTTCAACATCTCTTTCACTGCGTAGCCATCGGCCTGATAGAGACGCTTGGTGTTCAGTTTGATGTGAGCCTTAGTAACCTGCAACAGAGACAATGGTTAAGCCAGACTGACTAACAAGAAGCCTTCAATAGCTGAGAGTAATCTGTACATTCGGTATAAACTTCTGAAAAAACATCACCATGAACTGGGCCACGGCCTTGATGAAGAATATTCTGTCTGGCTCTGTATCTACATCAGTGGGAATATCCACCTGAGGCTCATATCTATATGCAATGGAAAAAGAGAGGGATGGGGAGCCAAGGACATAGAGCAAAATATATCACAGTATTCTCCATTACATACATGATGTTTGTACATAGTTTTGGCTGATCTAAGTAAAAACATAGACATCTGATACAAACCAGGGGGCAAGCAGAAAACAAAGCATACAGCCAATGTAGACGGTGTACTGGGATTTGCTTCCCGAGTTAGTAAATGTATTAGCTACACTGAACTGAAAAGTGATTTGTCACTTGAATTTGCTCTAACGTAATGTAAAAAAAAGTCAGCAAAACATGTACAAAAAACCCCCCAAATAATATTAAGTGGTTACTTCTTGATGGATCAGTAGGTAGTGTAAACATTTTTGGATTGGATTTCTGAAACTTGAATAATGTGGAATTTGTGAAGCTCAGGCATACCTCTTTACAAGCCATATTAGGATTTCTGCCACTAAAGTGAAGTTTGGGGTTCTGAAGTTCTCCATAGATATCAACCGTGGATAGCCCAAGGCCCTCATCATTTCTGTGAAATCTGTCAAATAAAATGCAACTCCAGTTACCAACATGTATATAGAAACAAAACACTGATTTTAAATTGAGTGGTATGGTGTTTATTTAATTCAAAGGGGTGCAGATACCGAGCATTACTTACTTCTTAAGTCTCTGAAGGACATTTTAACCAGCGAACACTGTACACCTTGGCATGAACTGGTTACTCTGGCAGCATATAAGAGAAGATGTATTTACAGACCAAGCTATTGACGGTGCACATCAATTTGTTTTGGAGAGTCGGTCGAAGATAATCGATCTCGTGGTTATGTTGACCAGACTGTCCTCTGATGTGTGATTTTGGGGTACCTTTATAAATACACTGACTGTACTAGACTCTAACTTCTGACCATCGCCCTTTTAGTTTGGTGGAAGCTAAAACAATCAGCGGTATATAATAAAATCCTTGTTCAACGTTAGATAGTGTATGTTTAACCAACAATCGAGTGTGGGAAGGTAATGTCAACTTAACTACTGTAGCAGGGTTGTCACTAACCTACATAGCCTAGCTAGCTTGTGGCTATCTGGAAATTAGCAAAAACGGAGTCACCGATGGTTAACGGCAAGTTAACTTGTTACAAGATAATCTTTTTTTCTGAACTACACGATTAGCGGTTAGCAACGTAGAATATCGTGTTTACGGGTTATGTGATAACGGCCGGATAATGGTTTTGTTACCTGTTGTTGTTGTTGTTGTAGCTCAGCTAGCTCAGGTGTTCGTTCGCCTCTACCACAGATGGTCTCTATGGAAACATGGATTCATGTTCTACGGAACCTCAACGTGGTCAAAAAGACCTTTTTAGTACAGTATGGACTTCTGTACTTTTACTTGTAATGTACTTGTACCATTTTGCATGTATGACTTTTACTTGTAATGGTGAAATTTTAAATTGTGGTATTAATACTTTATATTCAGTAAAGGAATAGTGAATACTTTTCTACCACTTTCTCCCACTGGTAAATGGCTATAGTGTGTCTGTTATGGTGCATTGTGCAGTAATATTGGTGGCCACAGGAAGGCGACACCTCTCCGTCTGCACCAAATAAGTCGTTCATATCTATGGGCTGCACTCCTGACGCAGAGCATGATGGAGCAAACTGGTGATCCACCACACAACAACAACAACCCGACTGGAAATGAACCGCCCGCCTGCGGCCTCCACAGTAAACGACTGAAAGAGCTGGAGAATGCTGCCCTACAAACCACTTTAATATCACAGATGGAGGCGGAATCTGGGGCGGACGCCGGGAGCTGCCCAGAGCAGCAGTCCGGGGAGGACGAGCACTCGAACGGCTTGTCCTTGAACCACCGGTCGGCCCCTTCGCAGCTCAGCGCGGACACCGAGGCGGGGGAAGTGGAGTCGGGTAGAAATGTCGCAAATGAGCGGGTCGAAGAGGAAAGGACCCTGACGGACCATTTAAACAAACGTCTGCTCTCCTCGTTTCTGGAGAAACTTAACGAAAGGGACCTGGCGCTTCCCGGTGTTCAGCGCCTGGACTGTGCTGTAGCGGACGAGGACTCTAACAGGGCCGCAGATGAGTGGTGAAGCACCGGGCTGAACAGAAGCAACATGGAGGTGGTTGAGGGATTCAGGACCAATGTGCACGGAAGCACAATCCCACAACATAAAAGACAGACCTTTAGTTAGGCCTCCCAATTTATTCTGGAAGATGGAGTGTCTGTAAATGTTATGCTTACTTTTGTATAGTGAGAACGGGTGAAAGATTAAGAAAATGCAATAAATGACCATCATGTGAGATGAAGTGCTTTTGTACTCGTTGGTTTTGTGTGTCTGGCGGCCATAACGGATGTGCGGCAGCCATGTGTGTGCGTCTGAACTTTGAAGTGACATCCAATCATCAGCAGGTGTCAGTATACGCCAAAATATACTTAAATACAGCATTATACCCGTATCAATGGCAGGATATAATCACACTTTGTTACTATGTAATTTTGAAGGGCTATTAAAATTCTGAAACTGACAGAAAATTTTAAACAGTGATATAAAAACTGTCCTACTCAAGAGGATAGTTAATTTCCGTATAAACCAAGATTTATTAAATTTACTTGTGTAGAAAAGTAACTAGGTTAAAGTTACTTTATCTGGGTCTGTTTTCACAACTGTTTGAACATAAATTATAAAACTTTTCATAGTCATACATCACAACATAAACATTTAAAGAGTAACAATACAATTAAAATAAGTTTCTATTCCACACAAATACTAATTTGATAACATTCATAAAAGTATAAGGACATGGAAAAGCTACATATTTATTGTAAGACTTCTCAGTTGGATGTATGCAGTATATACTATATTTTGTCTAGAAATTATATAGTTAAAAATATGTAAGTGACCACATTTACAAGAAAAACTAAAATATCAAAACGTTACAGATCCACAAAAACATTAGTTACAATATATGTGCATGAGGCAGAAGCAACCACGAAGAAATTGTCAAAATTGCTAAATTAACACCAAAGTAAATTTTAAGTTCAATATGCATATACACATTCCACTCTATGTCGGCAAACTGAAAGTAATTAAAGAATAGGATGTTGTTTATAAAGCCTAATTTAGGACGTGTGACCAAAGTCGTGAAGCTGCTTTCTGCATCTTTTTTTCTGAGAAATAATAATGTACAAATTCCTAAAACTGGATCATCCACCCACTGACAACAAGCCTGAACCAGCACTTAGTTATTTTAATGAGCTGTCTACCTAGCCCCCACGAGCCAGGGTGAATTGTTGACAGGCTACCATTACCTCAGTACAGTAGCCTGCACTATCTTGCTAAACATGACAAACTCACAGCAAAGGATTTATGACGCAGCCAATTTCCACGGAACTGGGGATTTTACGCATGAATGTAGTCACAGACAGAAAAAGTTGTACTGAAGAATATATATATTTTTATTGTTGTTATAAAAGTTGTGTGTAAAACCAACTTAAAAATAGGGACACAGTGTTTCTTTCATATTGTATGTTGTAAAGTGCTAATACAAACTGGTAGTTGTTCTGGGGAGTGTACAGTAGTTAAAGCCTGCCGTACAGCAGCCACCGTAGCAGCAAGCGGCAATAATGGGATAAATGCTATAGTGTAACAGTAGCACAAGTAGAGAAGAGTCAAGTTTAGTTTGTGAAATAACGCCCAGGCGGGTTTTATTGCTTACAAATTCAACTTCTCATCTGTAAGAGGAACATTATGTTCTTATTTTAAAACTTGCATAGTCTCATTTAACGTTCCTCCACTGAAAGTAGAGCCAACCAGTGCCTCCCCAGACAACTAGGAACAGAAGAAATCAGAGTCAAGCTCAAGGAAACATTTTATATCCACAAAGTACCATTAATAAACTATTCACAAGAGAAGATGTCTTACATTTTTCCATTTGCTTTTTTGCATCCACTCCAGGACACAGTAAAGTTTGCAGACATATAACATTGCTATTTATGGTAAATTGGGTTTATCATAGACAACAATGGTGCTGCCTACTGCTTTCTTTTGTGTAACAGGTCCCTACTGATGCTACTGAGTAATGACCTATAAACTGGTTTGCTGTTCTTTAAGACCCACTGTTCCTGAACATGCTTCAGATATCTAACCTATGACCCCCCCCCCCTTTATTGTCCATTTAAGAGGAAAGTAAATAAAGTAAACAAAACAACAGTAAAATTACTGTTAAAGCACACACACAGCCCCGACTCTGCCTGTCACACGTTCATTTGGTTGAATGCAGGTGTGCCTTGTTACAGATATGGGACATACCAGAGTGAATGGCTTGATGAAAGAGCCTTTCAACATTACATGAATTCAAAGAACACCTGAGAGTATTTGATTAGTCAATCCATTCCCCGGCACAATAATAAAGGGATTCATTATTAAATCACATTTTAAGGAATAGATTAAAAAAATGGTTTTACCTAAACCTAGCTAGTAAACTTTAGGAATTAATAGTAAAAAACAGACTAGTACTAAAAAATGCTTACTGCTACTAAAGGAAATGCCACTGTCATAGCATGCAGTGCCACTTTGGATAAAAACCTTTAGTTGTCCAACACCTCGACCCTGAGTGGTGATTTAGTATTCCCAACATCCTCTGGTCCTTCTTCTTTTTCATTTGCACCTTCTTTATGCAGGTCCCTCAAAGGCACAAGCTGTGATACAATATCTGCCGCCTTGTCTCCCTGCAAAAAAAAAAAAACCCAATAAAAAATGAAAACTGATGGACTCCAAATTACTGACACATACACAATAATATCCAAAAGCACAATCTCTGAACATGATTTTGATTTCAAAATCTTAAGTTCGATCAGCGTTGAGACTGTTGTAGGAGTGGGGTTAAAGCCGTCTAGAGTTGTTGCTACATGAACATCACATCTACCATACATTACATTTTACCATATGTATGCTTCCAACTTAACAAAGTTGGGAGAGAGAAATAATAATCGCCTATATTGATTAAGATGCTTGTTCCGTTACATCTGCTTCTGTGGTGCTGCCGGCCACGCCCTCCACCTCCCATCCTGTGCCTCCCTCACCTGCTGCCACGAGTGGTTTCTATCACGATCTCGTCCTGTGTGTGTGTGTGTGTGTGTGATTTTGTTAATGGAACTCTGCCTGGTCCTGTCTTTTGGTTCTCGTCTTGCCTGCCCTGCTTCTCTGCCTTGGACTCCAGTTCATCTTGGTTTTCTGCTGCCAGCCCTAGTCCCCAGTGCTGTTTAAATGTAACCCCCGTTAAACCACATTCCTGTCTCATCTCTTGGGTCCTTCAGTTTAGCATCGCAACAGGTTCATCCAGTTCTCCTTCTTCTTTATGATTAATGGTGCGTCTACACAAGCATAACAAGGGCCACCAAAGTCATAAGCTTGTGATATAGTACTTACTCTGCACTCTGATGGGACATCCATTTGCTTTTTGTTCAGATCCCACCATAACAAACCCTCTCTAATGTTATGCCTCTTTGTTGGTCCTGTGTGTAGAGAGAAACATGATTTCTTCAGTTTCCAATGTAATGTAATGTCATCAACACAAATATCAGACAACGACAACAGAGTTCAATCACTCCTGTCTAATACAGTATCATAATGAAATAAAATGGAACATTACAGGTGTTTATTGCACGGCGGATGTGTTGGATTGCATTGAATGTAGGTTGGTATATCTAAAAATATTTATAGTAAAATATGAATTAAAATAAAATAGTTTATTGGCTTGAATTACTACAGCAGTTCTGAACATTATGTCACCATGTGTCATCAGTTTTCACTTTAGTCTTTTTATCTTCTTACCTGTTGCATAGCTCACTATCAGCCCAACTAGCACGACTGAACTAGTTGCCAAGGCACCGAAGTAGAGGTAAGACATGGAGTAGAAGTTAAGCAGGCCCCTAGTTTTGGAAAAGGTCAGTTTAATTGCTGGCACATGCATCTAGTTCTATGTCAGGACTTGGTGTCTTTATTTAGCCAACATTAGCAGTCGGTAAAGTTGGGGAGAAAAGCAGTTGTTTATCAGTGCAGTTCTTGCTGAACTCACTGACCCCTGATCATCGGGATGAAGTGGAGTGGAGGTGGAGTTTTGGTCCTGTTTATGGCTGCTGTTCATGGTGATGTTACTGGGTCCACACTCATCTGTGTAGCTGGGCAGGATACCCATGGTCTCCTCACTGGGCGGGTAAAAAGTAGATCCAACAGCCAGCCACAGAGAGACACCGAAGCCCACTAATATTCCTGAGAACGCCCCCTGAAAGACCCCCAAGTATGACATCACATCAGTTGGCTGTTTTAGGTCCTTGAGGTCAGCTTTCTGTGCCAGGGCCCCCAAAATCAAGACATCTGAAAGTACTGTAAGCAAATGTTACATAAAATAACATCCTGCTAAAGGTCTTTTGATCAAACAGACCATTCTCCTAGCTAGTGGGTTTTACTTCAGGGATTTAAGGTATGTCTGTTGTGAACATTTTTTAGGGGTTTTCCTGAATAAGAGAACCAACAAACAAACTACAGCGTACAGCACAGGACAATTCAAGCCACTCACCATCTTGTTTGATGCTGGAACAAACATCCCCAAAATGAATATGCCCAGTAATGGACCACTGACCACACCCATGACAGTGAAGGATCCCTGAATAGAAAAGACAACCAATCTCACCATTGAGACTTTATTATAGAAATACAAAGTACATCTTGTGCTAAACCACAGGGGCTCTTGAATTTCTTTACTTACAAAGTCTGTGCATTTATTGCACAAGATTAAAACAGAATTTGCTATTATAGTCATATCATTTCTATTCACCTATTAATAATTTGTATGAGGTGTGCCTATTTTGTATTGCTAACAAGTAACTATTAAACAATTTATATTTGATCATAAGCTACATGTAGGTTGCAGATTCAAGGCTGCACATTGTGTTCTATTGAAAAGATACATCTCTACAATTGCATATTAATATTTAGGTATCATACCTGAAGAACTCCCCAATCCAGCAGGGAGGCGAGAGCAGCTACAGTTATACAACTAACTCCGTACATCAGCGCTTAGAGAGAAAAAATAAAATAAAATAAAAACTCAGTTAATGAAATGTGAAAAACCTTATCTTTTGCATTCATCTTGGTACCAAAATATAACAGCAGGAAGCTGTATCACCTACTCTTCAGTTGAGATGAAAAATGAGTCATGATGAAATGATATGCGATTTGTTCTCAAAACAGTTGGTGCCAATATAAATCAATTGGCAGTTTTCTGCTTTATGTCATGATTGTCTTTTGGTTTTAAACCAAACTGGATTTAAGAATACATACAAGAGTAAAAACAACTCAAATGAAGTGGGTATTTTCAGTAAGAATGAACCTACACAGTCCTTTGGAAATAAGGATCAACTTCTTCTGGGACGCGTGGAGCAGACGAGGTTGCAGCAGATCCTCCATCGTTACTGCTGCCATCGCATTGATACTTGTGGAGGCTGTGCTGTGAAAAAGAAATGGGGTCACCTGATATCACACATTAGCAGCTCACTTGCCATATTTATACACTTCCCCTAGAGGTCACCAAAATTAGAGATTTCCAAACCCTATACATGATTTCTCTGCAGTGGTAGAAGACGTGCTCATATTGTATTCTTAAGTAAAGGTGCCAATGCACCAATGTAAAACATACTTAATATACTGCAGTACAGATGTGTTGGCAGAATTTCAAAAGTAAATGTGCTCGTTCTGCAGAATAAATGGCCCGTTAGTGTTATAATCACTGTCCCTGCTCCAACTCCCCATACCAGTCATCCGCCGAGCCGTCCACCAGATGCCCTCAGACTTTGCCCTGTCATTCCAGATCCTGCCACTCTCGTCTGCCTTGCTTTAACCTTATTCCCCTCACCTGAGCTTCCCTGCCCATTCCTCCATGTACCTATACATATACATACCGGCCCAGATACATTGTTCCTCTGCCAGTTAATGTCACTGTTGCTCTGTTGTTTCACGCATTGCTTTCAATCCTATCACCTGTACCTGCCTGTCTGTCTGTCTCGTGGTCCTATAAGACCTTGAACCTTATTTTTGTGAATAAATTATTGATCTGCACCAGCTCTGCTACCATTGTTTGGGTCCTACTCCTAGTGTCTTGCTCATGACTGATTTAGATTAGATTAGATTGTTGTATTATTGCACAAGTAACATTTTCCTGTTGTAGCAGCTCAAGGAGGAGCTTAATTATTGTACATCGATTGGCCATAACATAATGACAGCTGACAGGTAAAGTGAAGAACATTCATTATCGCGTTACAATGGCACGCCAAAAGCGCGCATCAGAACTGGACCACAGAGCAATGGAAGAAAGTGGCCTGGTCTGCTGAGCCACATTTTTTTTTACAAAATGTGGATGGCCGGATGCGTGTGTGTTGCTTAACTGGAGAAGACATGACACCAGGATGCACTATGGGAAGAAGGCAAGCCGGCGGAGGCAGTGTGATGCTTTGGGCGATGTTCTGCTGGGAAACCTTGCCTCAATGGGTCAAGGCTGTTTTGGCGGCAAAAGAAGAACCTACACAATATCAGGCAGGTGGTCATTATGTTATGGCCGATCAGTGTATATACACACAATTAGGTAGTTTTGTCTGGTGTTTCCCAACCTAGAGGTCGGGGCCCTCCAAAGGGTCACAGGATGAATCTGGGATGATTAATGGGGCAGAAAAGAATAAAAACTATGTTCTGTACATGTATATCTGTATTCATAGTTTGGACTTTAACGTAATCTTTGCTTTTATGGGAAATAATGGATAATTTTCCCTCTTTGAACTTTGACCAGTTATTCAAATAAAACCATCTGAGAGGTTTAAATTATTGCTACAATAATAGACAGATAGGCATAGACCTGAAATGTGACCATAACTGCTTTTTTCGCTAATCATAACCTGGAAAGTAAAAAGTAAATTTCCCTCTGAAATGTAATGGAGTAGAAATATAAATAAAAGTACTTCAAAATTATACTTAAGTAAAGAACTTGAGGAAATGTAATTAGCTACTTTCCACCATTGGTTCCCTGTACAGTTAGGGGGAAAACTTGTCATAGGTTTAGTTAGGTTTATAGAAACCAAGATTGAAATACCTCAGAGTCCCGCTGTATGCACAGGCAAGGAAAAGACCTGGAAAGCCAGGGTAGGTTTTGAATATGTCCAACACGAAGTACGGCATATACTTCAGATGAGAGAGAGGGGGGGGGGAATTATGGAAAAGTAAATATCTGTGTAAGAAAAATGAATTATTTCCATATCTTTCTTCACTGAATAAAATCAATTAAATTAATTAAAGCTATTATTTTCTCACAGTCTTGAGTTACCAACCAATAAAAAGTTAACTTCTTATCGTGTTGGCAATATATAAAATACACGTCAGCTTTCAGTGCTTTTGACCTAAGTTACATAAAAGCACCGGTGTGGTAAATAACTAAAGCATGTGAGGTGTAAAGTAACACATAATGTAGCCCAGTCAAACTTCAATTGATGGAGGGAATATTTGGCAAAGAAAATCTTACAGGTACAGATACTTCTCTTTTGATCTGCACAATGGATCACATTTAAATGGATTAACAACCCTGAGACATTTAATAGAAATCCAGGCATGAAAACATTAAATTTAAAGATAGAGCCAAGTCCAGTAAAACCATAATCTGTACTTTCACTATATAGTAAGAATAAGGGCGACAGCTTTGAAATCCCAGTATTATCTGAACCCTACATAGTATCATGCTTTAGTCATGGATCAATATGAATATAAGTGTCTTGAGTACCAGATCAGGGGCAGAAATCCTCCCAGACTTCAACGGATCACAGTGGATGTAATAAGCAAACATGACGATGCCGCAGGTCGCAGCACTGCTGACAATGAGGCAAAGACCCACTTGGTTCACAAATAGTGCCCTGCAATCAAGAGCAAATGTCAATATATTGACCTAGGTGTTGCTGCATTTCCCCTGTTTAACCACTTACCAGGTAAGGGAAAAATACAACTTCAGATTTGCCTCGTCATTGTTCTGTGATTATAAATTCATACGTTTAAGTAATTTGGTGATAGATGTATGTATGTTTTTAATGCAGTTTGTGAGAAATTAGATGCTTATTGATGCCTTGCATGTAAATTAAAGGCTTCACTGTCAACATAAAGTGATGTAAGCTTTAACAGAAGATTTTCAACATTTGTGAATTCATTAAGTCATTTGTTTATGTCAAAATGGAAGGAGTGATAGCTTAAACCCTTTCAAAATATTCATATTTACATCAACCATGTCCTTCCTCAGAAGTCAACAGTACATGTAAAGTCTTACAGGGTAATTCAGTCAGGAAAATGTCAGAAAAGATTTTTTTTTCAAAAATCAAAATAAGATATAAAATGTCTGATGACTTAATATAAACAATGTATTGAAAATATCCCTTGTCTGACTTACATAACAAGGAGTAAATATATTTCACATGTATGGAACAATAATGTCAACCCTAAACAAACACCATGCTGATGTGTGACAGTGCAGCTTCAAGTGTCCCATTATGATTTTATCTGTATCATATATGTTCGAATATATCAGCACCATGATATCAAATGAATCCTCCCCTGAAGCAGCTTAGCGGGAGGATAGTATAACATCCAACTTCACAAGTATTTGAAAAGACGTCAAAACTTGAAGGTGCAAACCATAATGAAAACATGTAACAGGGGCAATGTAATATGCTATTGTAACATTCCTGCTTGTTACAACTCACAGGAGAATAGCCATTAACATCCATTAAACAAAGAATGAATGAAACAATGAATGACTAACAGGTCTCCACTCACCACTGGGCTTGTTTTTCTGTTCTGCAGGAGATGTAGCGCTGGACTTGAGCTTGGTTTACCCCATACATGGATAGCCAAACCAATGCACCCCCGACAGACAGGCTCCAGAAGGTATAGCGCTTCCGAGGGTCAACGTTAAAACTGGTGGAAAACACAATCGAACAAATCATTGACTGTCGACTCTTTCCATTAAAAGACCTGGAGTTCACGTATAGATTTTGGAAACCAGTTCAAGAACCAGTACTGTTGAAATCAAGTTGTTTATATTTTGCATGAGACAATCAGTACATTTACATGCGGTGATATTACCAGAAATTACAAAACTGTATAATTTGACAACTCAAGGTCCACTTTCTAGCTTTTTCCAGAGCTTTCGGCAGCATCCCATGGAAGCAAAGACCATCTTAGATCAGAGACCGGGGTTACAATTTCTCCCTATCTACAACCACCTTATATCCATGACTGAAGTTCCATACTTAGTAAAAGTCCATCCACCAAGAAAGACTGAGATGTGGTTGAAAGCTCAAGAAAAAGCTAGTAAGTGGTAAGTGCACCTTGAGTTAAGATTGCTTTTGTGCTCAACTGTATGTACAGTTTATTTGTGGCCGTATGGAAAAACTTTAAAGAGTAAGTGAACAATACCAGTAGTAACCAGTAGGGTTTTTTTCAGCCAATCATCATCAAAAGTTAGTTGATATTACTGCGAAGGATCTGCAGCAGGACTTTGATAAGATTTGATGGTGTGAGCATCTTATTGAGCACACACAGTCATGTGGGTCTATCCACACATTTATGTGTTGAAATCATAGACTGTATATAAAGATGGACGACACGTCTCCACTTCCTCCCATTGTAAAAAATGAAGCCAAAATACCCCGGATACGGGAGCTGCCATCTTGCACATTTGGAGCTAGAGTCTGTGCAGTGGTGATATTGAGTGGCTTCACTTTTGTTCATCTTTATTAACTGTATTTTAGATATAACGGCCTGGATGTCTCAAAACTTTTTACAGCTTGACCAGGATAACATAGATGTACTGATTATTGGTTCAAAGGCTCCTAGCTAAATACACTAGGACTCAATTTAAGCCAACAAGCAAGAAACCTCTGAGTAATCTTGATTGACTCAGATTGTAATTTCAAGGTTCACGTGCAAAGTGTGACCAAAACAGCATTTTTTCCGGTTCTTCTCTTTTAGCTGATCCACAAAGCAGAACAAAAACATTTGGTGATGCTGCTTTCAGCCGTTACGCTCTGAGCTGCTGGAACAACCTTCCAGAGGAGCTGAAAACATTGAGCTTATAAAACGTAAACTAAAAACCCATTTATTTAGCCTGGCTTTTATGTAGTGCGTTATAACTCTATGGTTTTATTATTAATGCTAGCTTTTATTATTTATGTCTTAATTAATTACTATTATTTTCTATTAATGCTCATCATTTGATGGTGATTATTACTACTTAATTCATTCTATTTTGGTTGTATATTCTACTACACTACTACTACTATTATTTACTTGTTTAATCTTCTATGCTTATCTGTTTTTTTATATACACATTAGTCTCAATGTGCACTTTTTGTCAATCGCTTGTGAGGCACTTTGATTTGAAGATGTTATATAAATAAACTTTGAGTGACTGATTGATTTATATACAGTATATGGTTGAAATGGAGTGGAAAAACAGTGTTTTTACTCATTAAAATTAATGCGTGATCCATTATTGGCAATCTCCAGTACCAGCGCAGGACCACCAACCAGAATTGTGCCATGGATGAAAATGGCCACAAAGCCCAACAACATGATGAAAATCTGGAACACATCGGTCCAGATCACAGCTTTCATGCCACCCTGTTACAGACAGATGATGGAGGAGACAAAACACACCACAGCATCGGAGACGAATTCTTTTTGTATTTGTTACAAATATGCAATCAAAGATTAAACAATCTGAAAGTAACGTAAACATTCTAATTTTAGATTAAATATATCCATGTATAATCACATAAAAATTACTATTACAGTATCATGTAACGTCCCCCCTAACCCTGGTTACGAGTGAGCATGTAAAAGTCCGGGTATGCTCGAAACTAAATAGCTTGTATGATATGTCGTCTGACCACGTATGAAGGCAAAAGTTTCAGACGCTGCGATGGATCAAATGTGTATAACGGTGCATGGGGAATTTTTTTTCTTCCTACCAGTGTTGTGTACAGGGTGCAAATAATCCCAGTGGAAAACAGAGACACCCACATGTTGAGTCCAGTGGCTGGATAAATAGAAACAACAACAAAAAACAGTGTAAATATATTAATATGGAATACCCATTTAATCTTTAAACTACAGAAAATGACTAGTTATTAGCAGTGTATGAACATCATTCAGACTTTGATTATCTTTATGTAAAGATCTGTAGCTCATATTTCTCTTAAGTTCACTTCACACATCCAGTTCTCAGAAAGAAAAGCTTTAGTTTATTCTTCTATCACCGTGGCCTAACCTTGATAAGGACAGGAAAAAATACAGAATACACAAAAGATCTGTTTTCTGTTAAGAATGCAAAGATGAGAGACAGGATTTTTTTCCTGGGTCCAGCTAATGTTATCTTGACAGGTCTTGGTGTTGGGTGTAAAAAAACTGGACATCTCTGACTAGATACACACTTATACCCAGTAATAAAGTTCTGAATTAATGGAGAAAGTCATGTTTTATTTGCGACTCATGCATACAGACAGAGGGGCATCAGGTGAGCTCTCCTACCTTGGTTGAGGATCAAGGCAGGTGCATAAATTACAATTCCTGTGTAAAGCAGCTGGGAAAGAGGAAACACAAGGTAATCAGCAAACAGTGACAAACACCAGGAAGTTTTAGCGGTCATGCTTATCAACTGCCTGTCTGGAGTCAAATTCGCTTGGCAGCCTGAATGAAAATGTGATATCCTTTTTAAAAGCACTGAATAAAATTTTTTCCACAACAATACCAAGTAACAGAGAACACAGAAGTGTCTGTCTTACCGTCGCAACGAGAAACTGGACACTCCCCAACAGCTGCATCCCTCTGCCAAATCTCATCTTCAGATACTGTGACGGGAAGACGGCTGGAGTTATAACACGGCACAGTATCTCTGCACACATCCCTCATCTTTCCTCACCTCTTATATTCATCATGTTAAATTACCCACAGGTGCATGTAAACACTGAGTCAGAGAAATCCTGAGCATATTCTTACACCATGATTGCTTAGAAATACTTACTCTTACTTGAGTTATTTTAAAGCTTAATTGCTTTGTTTAAACCTTATATCTCATACAATTCTACTCAAAAACTAATAAAATGTTCTTGTTCTTTTGATTCTAGAATATTTTTCCAAACAATTTGCTAACAGGATACATGAAACTGAAATATATATTTAAGTGGGTTAATAACTGGAAGCTCATTATGACCTGATTGGTGCTGGTGATGCCCAGTCGATAGAAAACTGGCAGGAAGAGGTAAGCTGTCAGCAGGGAGTTGATGCTTTGTCCGAGGCACATGTAGAGGAATTTAAAGCCGTAGCGAGAAGCCTCAGCGGGGACACCCAGAACCTGGACCGCTGACATAAAACTGGCACAGAGCGACAGACCAACAGGCACTGCTGGCATGTTCCGCCCCCCAGTGAAGAAATCGTCAGCACTGGTGCCCCCTGGACTCTTCTTCAGGGCGTGGAAGAGTCCGATGGCCATAGATACAAACAACATGGCAGCAAAGACTGCGTAGTCAGCCAGGACGAAGCCTGATGTTGATGGTTCACTGTCAGACGGCTCTTCCATTATTTTACTTTGATGCCCCCGTCCTTGTTGTGTAGTGGATCCAGAAGTTTGGTGGATCTGTCAGAGTAAATTACAGTAAATGAATGACCATATGACGACTGATGGAGACACAAGGCATATATGTAATCTATTCTTGGTGATAGTTGTGGGATTTCTAAATCTCAAAATGTGATAACTTGAATAAAAGTTGTTTACACTAAGATTGTTCTCATTTTGTGACACTGTGAGGTGTGCTGGTGATTTCCCTGAAGTCTATTGAATGCATTTCCTTCCACATAAAACATTTGCACAGCCAATTCCTTAAAAAAATATTTTAATTGTGCATTGTTTACAGCCATGTTTGCTAGCTTGCAGTTTTCTTCTGTACTTCCTTTGCTGGTGCATTGCTACATTTCGTTGCCCATCACCGTCAATCACTGGAGCAGCGTGAAGCTGGTGGGAGGAATGTGTATTGTGTCTCCTTAGTGCATGTGCATGATTCAAACAAAACACTGCTCAATAGAGCTACTGGTGTTCAAAAACAGTTTTAAAAATATATATCTTAAAACCTTCTTCTCTTCCTTTGTTGGCACATTGCTACGTTTCGTGGCAATAGCATAAAATTGTTGGCGGCAATGAGTGTCTTGCTGCCACTGATTGAAAACAAAGATGATCTGCTCATAAGAACATTGCTCATTAGTGCTACTAGTGGAAACTTCACAGGGCACATGTTGAGACAGACCCCCAAAATGTTCTATTTGTATGTACAAAATGTACGGAAAACAACTGACTTTTGCTGAAAAAAAATGGCCACATTTCCCACTTTCCATTGACTGTTATTTTCTGTCAAAATGGAAAAAAAAAAAAGTACTTTTTTCTCAGTAAAGCATCGGTTGCTCAAAATTAAATGACTTGTGATGGTGCGAAAGACTTGAGGAGTTTTGAGTGAATGGGTGGACACACAAAAGGATCTGACTCCGACACTGCAGGGTTTGTGTATTCTACCGACAATAAAAAGGAAACAATGCAATCAATTTAATACAATTAATTCTTTCTTTTAACCAATCATTTAATCAATAATTTCCCAGCATTAACAATTGCTATTATTTTTCACTAACCCAAGTGTTACTTATCTAATCCCTGACATGGCATAAACATTAATTACCTTTCTGTGAATATGCTGTGGGTGTGTCTTGTTTTGAACCTGACAAGAAAAATGTTGCATGTCTAGTTATCAGTTGTCTGGCAAGATTTTGAAGGTATAATTCCAGGAATAACATAGTTACTTAGAGTAGTAGTTTCAGAGGACATCATTAAATTAATTGTACATATTTATCAATGACAATGATCAAAACTCCCCCTGTTTATTTGTTCCCCTTTAGCTTGGGTGATTTATTTTGTTTTCCTTTTCATTGTAAAAATGTCAAACTTGGAAAAGGTGGATCTTGATCCTCAATTTATTTTCCCAAGTGTAAATAAAGGTTGAATTTAATTTAAAAAATGTATATATTATGTGTCTGATCAGGAGGTGATCAGGATTACAGCACTGCAGCTACAATGTGGCAAGTTGCACATGAGGGGCACATTACAATTTTTAAGTGTTGCAGTAAATAGGCTTCAGCAAACAAATTTGTTAAGACAAAATTATATTTACCCTGAAGTGTCCCCACACCAGATGATAAATAAAAATTTCACAAGACTTACCACTGGTACCCCATTCAGTCCAGTTGCTTCCACTCTGAGAAAGAGGAATGTGCTGACAGCCTTCCTCGATCTTCAGCAGCTGACTCGCCTCCATACACCTTCTTTTAATGCGCGCGTGCGTGATGCGCACAAAAAGAAAAAAAAATTTAAAAGCCACTCAGGTGTGTGCTGAAGAGGGTCAGGTAGGTTGCGCAGTCGGACTTTTACAGTGCGTGACCAAAGACAACGGGATGGTCAAGTGGCTCGCGGCCAATGCTTGGAGCGTGCTGGAGAACAATGTTATCATTAAAACATATTTCAGCTTCTCGTCTGAAAGTCCCCCCCCACATTTTGCACGTTCAATGTGTCACACGTGTCGCTAACTACTGATGGCATAACCGGTTCATTTTAGTGTGTCGGGAAGACGACTTGTTTTTGTCTGTTACTGAGCCTGTGTAGCTTGCACGTGCAAAATGAACGACGTGAAGAGCCAGACCCCAAAGTAACATTAAGTTATAATAAACTTATTAATATTAGCCTAACCTTACATTTGACCGCTAAGCAGAGCCCATGGCAGTCAAGTGTAACGTTTCCATTTAATAAACCACAACAGTAACGTTAGCCACGTCCTTGCCAGCAACACTGAACACTAACCAACCACACAATCAAGTCAATAAATTGCAATTGCATTATGCATTTAACTTTACATGTTTACCAGCTAACCAAAAAATGTGCCGCCTTCGTGCTAAATCGTGTCCATAACGTTACCTTGCAATGAGCATGAAAAACGTCTGCGACCATCACAAAGAAAAGCTTTCAAAACATATCTTTATCAACAAAAATAACTCCTCATTTACAGTTAGCAAGTCTCTCCCACCTCTCTTATAAAACCAAACCCTGTGAGAGAGAGAGAAATATATATTTTCCTTGTGTACAATTTATAACATTAATAAATATATTAATTACAGTAGGTGTGTTTCTAGCTTGTTTCTGATTATACTTGCCTGCCAACATTGGCCATACTACTGAATCTATTCAGGATTTAATTACATAAAAGATATATCTTAATATAGTATATTCGCCATTAAAAATTATTGTCTGCAATATAAGTGGGTGATTTCTGTCCAATACTGAGCCCATGTAGCTGTATAAAATAAACGACTTGAAAACCAGACAGGTGAAGTACTACTCATTTCAGTCCAATCCTGAGCCTGTGTAGCTGTCACGTGAGAAAGACGAAACTCGTGCATTACTATTGTTGTTGCGCAATGCGCACGCGTGGCCAAAACGACCCACTTAGGCCTTAACTCTCTGAGACGACTCTTTCCTGCTAGTTCATTTTAAAAGAGTAGCACAGTGAATGATTCGTTCATTATCGACACACTGGTTCATTTCAAGAGTAGTGAAGTGAATGATTCGTTCATTATCGACACATGACTACCGCTAAACTAGGATACAGACAGAACAAGCAGATAGGCAGTGGCCACATTTCTGGGCAAAAAAGTGTGAAAAAGTATGGAGAGATTTTTGTTTCTTTTTAAAGCAGTCAAAAAAATAGTTTGAGAGAGAAACTTTCCACACTTTTGCTTGCAAACCCTAAAGTTTTGCTTTCAACCCCTAAAAGCTTTGCTTGCGAATCTAAAAGTTTTGCTTGCGAATCTAAAAGTTGTGCTTCTGGTTCTGCTTTATTACGTGGGCGGGACCTACGCTGAAAGACGTTTCTATTGGCCAGTTGTGATGTGAGTGACAGCGTGGCAACATTCCGTCAGTTAAAGAGAGACGCTGTTTTGAAGTCCGCCAGAGGAGAGCGGAGAAAGTCCATACGAATGTAAGTTTCTTTACACATAACTTCCTTACTTAGCAGTAATGTTGTGTTTGAGCTAGATTGCTTTTGTTTAACGAGCTGTGCTGTTGTAATGGG
>JAVQJL010085620.1:0-17222 GCA_036024295.1 Nannoperca obscura
TCATAACAAAGTTATCTCAGGGCACTCAATCACATGGAGCCGGTCGAGACCAACTTCCACACACACAAAGACCCAACGTTCCCACCATGAGCAAGCACTAGGCGACAACGGCAAGGAAACACTCCCTTTTAACAGGTAGAAACCTCGAGCAGAACCAGGCTCTAGGTGGGCGGTCATCTGCCTCGACCGGTTGGGTTGAAAGAAAAAAAGGGGGGGGGGCAGGAGAGAGAGAGCAGGAGGAAGGAGAACATAAAGCAGTACAGTACAACAGCAATAAGTTTATATGGCAGCAACATGAAGAATACATGGTACTGGAGTGAATTACTGAATGAAAGAAGCATGAATAAACTTACTGGTATGTTTCATGGCAGACCCCATCACCAGGAAGGACACGGTGACGCTGATGGCTATAAAGACCTGGATCAGCTCTGCCACCCAGGAGAACGCCCTGTAACGTTCATTAATAATCTACATGGGGTTGGTGGGAAGGGTGATGGATGTTGGTGGTTGTTGAAAAATGAGAACACGAGATGGAAGAAGAGAGGCACGTTTTTGTACACGTCTTCAGGTTTAAGTTTTGAAATAAACTGCACACCCACAAATGTTGAGCTGAGGGACAGAGCACTTTGATCCCCCTCAACTAAATTCCCTTTAAAGAGGTCAAGCCAGGCTCGCTCCAATGTGCGACTGCTGACTAGCAATTAGTTTGTCAGCTAGACCCAGCCAGCCACTACAGCTAATTGCTGCACATTTCTATTAGAAACCCAGGAAGTTGTTAGCAGGGTAGAAGCACTGCTTCCTGTGTAACTGAATTAAATCCGTTTGATCCAAACACAGGCTGACCACATCTTGCTGCAGTTGATTCCACCACAAACCATTATCTGGTCCTGCATGTGGCGCAAGGAGCACTGAAAGGTCATTAACACACATACAACATATACTGTATTATGGTACTTACTCATTGCTCTGCAGAGAGGCAGATTAGATACACGCTCTGAACACAGTGGAGTCCTTTGGCCTAAATGAACTGAATATGCCATGTTTCCTGCACTTGATGGATGCAGCACATGGACTCTCTGTACATTCATCTCTGAAACCTACAATGTGTCTGTGCTCATTTGTTTCTGATGTGGTGTTAATGCATGAGGTGTCGTCCCCTGGGATTCATTATCCAATAGATTTGAAATCCTGTTCAACCAAATATCCAATGACAATATTTCTAGGTTGACTATTTATGTTGTTTGTCTCGTATCTTGTCCATTTGACTCTGATGAAGACAGAGTAGGTTAGTTTGTTTGCACAATTAAAGGCTCCAAATCCATCAGTGTGCTCCAGTCTGTTTTTCCCTTGGACGTTTGCTGTCCTCTAACTGAGAATCAGAATCAGAATCAGAAATACTTTATTAATCCCAGAAGGGAAATTGAGAAGCACCTGATCCTGCAGCATATTGCTTCAAGATGCACAGAGAACCTTGTTTCAACTCTAATGTATTATGGCTTTTTATTTTTGTACTAGGTACTTATATTGAGGTATAAAAACTTGCACTATGTCCAGTATTACAGAGGTACTATGTGCAAAATAACCACTTCACAACAAAGACTGAGACAATCAACAGATGTAAATTTCTCCACTGCGAGACTTTTAAAGGATTTCTGATTCTAAAGATCCAGTGGACTGTGACTATCAATAGGTACTAATAGAGAGTAGAGTATAATGGCCTAACTTTATGATGCTGTTACATGTTTTAAGGTGTTGAGTAGATAATGTAATCGAACAACCTGCACGGATATTAGTTTATCTAAAGCTAACTCATTAAGCAGTGTCAACTGGTTTGAATGGTAAGAAGAATAACATTAGTATTATATTAAAATGTCAAAACATCCTTAAGTATAGATCAATCACGATCACTTGGGATTATTTTGCATTTTAATGTTAAAGGTTGTCAGACTGCACGAACAACCACACATCAGTCTGTCTACACAAATCAAGGCGATGTGCTGTGCTCGTCCACAGGTCTTGATTTGAGTAAATCTGGTCAATAATCACACTGACCCCTATAAGCAAACAATACCAATGGTTACATATTTTATTAAAACCACACACAGAGTATTCAACAAGTAAGTCTAATAGCAGCTGAAGCTGTTATATTCAAACAGCATAACTGAAATTAAAGACCGGTGTGATAGTAGATATTCGTTTAGCTTAAAGATACTTATGTGACATTGTGCCAGCAACTTAACACCGTTAATCACATAATGTAAGCTTGAGGGTAAAATATTCATGACTTTGGAGTATTTGGTGCATCCTGTGTTTCTTTCATTTTGTTCCATTACTGTATACTTCGTTGTGATGGTAACAAACTGTATGTATGTGGAGAGACAGTGGCATTTTTGTTGGTTGGCCCACAGTCATTAGAGATCAGACATTAAAGGTCATTAGAGATCAGACATTTCCTGTAGTGCCCTGCTATCACAATTAGCAGGACCTGCTTTCCAGTCGTGACCTTGACATCACCATTGCTAACCACAGCAGAAGGTTACAGTAATAACCCATGCAATAAAAAATGTTTTAATAAGCATGGAGAGATGATGTGCCAGTGGGCTCCTGGACATGTAGAAACTGCTGTACAGCTGAGTGAATGAGTCAGGCAGGAGTCTAAAGACTGAAACATTTCTCTGACATCAAACATCCTCTGTCATTCACACCCCATGAAGTTAACAATTACAGGTGTTCTCTTTTTGAACTAGCCTTTATGACTCAAACCCCAATTTCTGTATATCTATGAATACACAGTTTATTTGAAACTGGACTGCCATTTACTCTTAAAGGCTTCATTAGCTTCACATACTGTTGGAGACTCCCCTGGTATTCATGTGAGGTTATGAATTAATGTTAAAGTGCTTATCTGTGGGAAAACTGCTTGAGTTGATGGGCATTATGTAAATTCAGAGTATATAGAATGTACATTCTGGCCTCTACCTCATCAATGCAAACACACAAAAGGAGTGTAAAGTCTTACCTTAGTCAATGGAATGGTTGCAATCTCTCCTGCTTTTTCAGACCTGAAGAGAAAACAAACAGAAAAGTTGGTTTGCCTGAAGTTTTCAGAGGCGGCTATGGAACTGGAAGGTGGTCAGATGAGAGCAGTTAAGTGGCCATTACTGCCAATGTGTCATCGAGCAATGCAAATCTTTACCCAAACAGGACCTGATGACACCTGTAATGCCATTGTACCTGCACCGGCCTGAAACCAGAGCCCCAAATCTTCCAACATTGTCACTTGATTTCTGTCACCCACAATCATGGTCTGAAGACATTAGCCATGTGTACATTAAATTGTTGAGCGAATTTTTAGCAAACAATTCAAATGTTGCAGAAAATAAATGCAAATTAGGTGCACTTCCATCAACTGGTTTGGAGCGAATTAACTCGGCTTGTTGCTAGGCGTAGTTTGGTCAGAAGTTGGTGGTGTAGGCTACGCTTTACACATGGCTGTAATCTATTAAACAGGTTGCAAACCAGAACCCAAACAAGTCACCTCGGCCATCTAACCCATTTATGGAAGAAAAAGGGTCCTCAGAAATTAGTTTCTTGTGGGCAAGTATTAGTTGGTCTTTCATGTCAGCTAGTGTTGGCCATGTCTGGAGACAAAGACAGAAGAAACACGTAAGTTACGCAAGAACTTCTTCAGCAAAGTCTCCATATCCCATTTAGAGCATCAACTCCTTTTCGACAAAGGCAAAAGCCCCCTCAAGCGAGCGGAAAACGTTTTTTCACAGGTAAACAAGTAAAGGCTTAAAAGGGCAAACCTGGCTCTGGCAATGTGTTATGTTAAGATCACTCCCCAATCTCTCCTGAGCTGAGCCTTATGTATGCTCGTGGGGTGGGATGTTTTATACTATGCTACAATGCCTTACTTTTACTAATGGATTGATTTATTCTTCATTAAGTTAGTGACACGTGTAGAATATATTAAGTAAATTTATGAAGCTCTTGAACTTGAACAAGTAAAGGTTAAGTATGATAAATCCAACTTCCATTCATTGTTTGTTGGTATATACTGATGCAGTTCAAATCTAGCCACAATGTACCCTGAGAGCATATTCCAATAGAGGGTAGTGTTCATATGCTTTAGTGTTATTTATATGAATCACCTTCCGGTATAAATGTTCTTATGGCTATATGTTGCTGACTTTAACGTTTTGAACATATGCACATTTACATGAAGAGCATAGTAGTCAAACCTGTAGACAAAATACACTTTAATTAAGTAGTCCATGGGATTTTGGAAAGAGTATGCATCTTGAACTTGTGAAGCCACAGAAATAGCAGCCAGAACATGCCATCAATTTGTACTGACTTCCTGTGGGCTCAGCAAAATGCATCACAAAGCTAAAGTTTGGTTTCATGCTAAACTTACACTTATAATTGTAATCATTTATAATGGGTTGCATCTACATTAATTAATCTTCATTAAGAGTCATTGAAATAGCGCCTGGCTCTCTCCATTTCTCTGGTTGCTGGCCAGCTCCCAGCCTGCAGAGGGATCTCCTGGGGAGATACAAGAATACTACAGTAGGGGAAAATATAAAATATTGTCCTAAATATTAAATGAGGCACAAATGGTAGTAAAACATATGGCAGGCCAGGGCTGAACCTATGAATCAGTGTTTCCATTTTAAACTCTAATTTTGGCCATTTGTCTACTGCTGCCTTAAAGTGCTGTAGGTTTAATTAGTTTGTTTCTCTCTGCTTTCTGGCCTAAAGGCAGGAAGGAACTGAATAACTGAAAGACTTAAGCCATTTAGAAAACATGAGCTTACTGTACAAACAGCCCAGGTGCACAACATCTGTTACAGAGCCACTGTGTGCCCGGCCTGCATGAACATAGTGGTTGCATAGTGTAATTGCCAAATTAGTAACTCTTGTCAAAATTAACAAATAAATATGAGAATCATATGATTGTTTTACACATATGAAGGTCAACTGGTCCATCCAACACATTAGGGGATGTTTTTATGGGATGACAGGAAAGACTATTTACCTACTGCTCAGAGATTACAAATATTTGTAATTGTGTCAGAAAAATACATCATGCTTTAAATGTTTAAAACATTTATTAACAAATTAAAATGTACTATTCTAATTTACTGTTTAAACAAGAACAAGTGCCTACAGCCATGCTGGCAGCTCTGAGGCTGCACTCAGCCATAGCGGTGCACAATGACAACGCTAACGTGCTGATGTTTAGCAGGTATAATGTTTACCATGTTCACCATTTTAAGATTAGTGTGTTAGCATTGGAATGTCAGTAATTTAGCATACTCAAGTATTGGACAAACAAATGATGAGGTTATAATTTATCCTGAGGGGACGCTGTCATCAGTGTATCAATAGGTGAATGAGTTACAATTTTTACCATTTCAAAACCACATATGTCAGCATCATGGTGGTGTTAGAGGAAAAGTCAGGGGTCCATCAAATTCTGTAAGATTCATCCCCTGGGACCATGAATGTAGGAATTTCTTTACATTTCATTGAAATCTATCAAATTTTTCGGTCTAGATCAAATTGGTGGACCAAACAGCTGTTATGGCGTTGCCACCTCTGGAGCTGCACAGCTAGCATGGCAAAACATTTAAAAAGGCCTTGAATATGATGAAAGGTGTACAATGAATTGAACTCAAGTTTAAGACTTGGACTTGACTTAGAATAGTTCTTCACAGAACGTAACAGGTGCTTACCTGTTACACCTGTTACCTATACACCTGTTAAATACCTGACCCACCTAAGTGACATACATTTCAATATTTTTCCCCACGTCAGAGGCAACACACGAGTTGAGGAAATGTATTCTGAGCTCAGGAACAACAGGGCCCTTCAGAATGAATTAACCTCAGCCTCTTTCATCATTTGAGGATTGTTATTTATTTTAGTTTTCAGGCAGCAGTGTTGAGGCTTCTTAATCAAAATACATGACCATCACTTTTGTGTAATTAAGCCACAATATTAAATACTTAAGTACAACTACAATGTTTTCAATACAGCACAGTTTTATTAATTTAATTCAGAAAACAGTCTCCGAGTATACTTTCAGAAGATAGACTTTTTGAGGATGCTGTTTCTGGACATGGTGAAACTTGTGTGTAACAGTCAAACTGCTCAGACAAACGGCTCCCATCCCTGTAGGTGACCCACTTTGCATAGCACTCCTCTGCCTGCGAGCCTCCCTCCTCCTCTCAATCTGATCCGGTACTTGTCAAACCATGATTCAAACTTCAGTTTCTTCTGCAGCCGCAGCAGGGACACTATGGATTTTGGTGTTGCTGGTTTTTTATAGTAAAAGGAAAAATGATAAGCATAGAAAAAGATGTAGTATTAAATAGGTAGAACATTGCTATTTGCTATAAGACTTGAGGCTTGCTTTCTTAGTGGAGGCAGTGTGGGTGGAGACATTTGGGTGGAGCTCCTCCTTGACAGTCTCACCGTCTGTTCTCTGCTCTCCAACCCAGTTGTTGTAGATGGTTTTTCTTTTACTCCGCTCCTGGCCCTTCAGCTCAGAGGTTAGGCATTTGAAGCTGGCTTCGTCTCCCACTCTTCGCAGACGGCAAAGCTCAGTCTCCTCGCACCTCCTCTGCTGCTCCTTTTCCATATCACTCAAATGAAATCTGGGCCTTATGGACCATAATCACCTTATTACACTGAATTGTCTTTTTTTCCAGTTGCTCTTTTTTTTGTTTCTCCAAGGCATTTTGCTCATTTGCCCTGCTCTTCTCCGCCTCCCTCCGTTTGGCCTCCTGCCTCCTTCTCTCCTCCTCAGCTCTCTCTTCCGGCTTCTTTAATCTTTCAGTTTCTTTGTCTCTTTCCTCTTTTCTCTCTTGCACCTCTGAAGGACTTCCTGCGCAGTTCTTGCTCTGCGCTCAATCTCCATTCCCCTCAACTCTCTAAACATCTCTATTCTTAGCTCGTTCCTTCTGTCCTCTGGGGTCAGTTTCCTGATACTCTCAACAAACTCCATTTCATGCAGGAGTTGACTTTGTTGTCTTGACATGTTTTCTTTTCTCTGTGTTTCTCATGCCGGTTGGTTTGCATTGAGTCTGTTTGGTGGCACCAGATAGAACTCTAGAAGCAGAGTGAGTTATTCCATAATTACTTCTAGAATGATTAGTGTGTCAGTGTAGAACATATGTGTGTAATATGCTTCAACCACGTGAAAGCACTTTTACAGTTTAAAGTACTCCTTTGATTTAGTTCAATAGAGTTGGAGGACTTGACATTTTAGTTTTCAAGCTGTCAGTATCATTTTCTCAGACTAGTCAATGCTCTTCCAGAACCACAGAAGACAACTTTTCACAGGCTGAGTTGTACTCATGATAACAGCTGGACACAATGCTGTCAATGCACCATTTACAGCATTGTGTCCAGCGAACTGTGCAACTTGTTTAAATTTTGAAGGACTTGAACTGAAGCTGGCACTGTTCTGCACCCGTTTTATATTAATGAGGGTTGACTAAATATTAGAGACCTGCAACACAATACAGTCCAATGCCACCACAAACTATGGCTTCAAAAGTGACAATTAGGTTGAATCAATAACTCTGAAAAGAGTTTCAATAAAGACCAAACCTTCATGAAGGTTTAGAATTTGTTATCCTGGGAAAGAAGAAAATAAACAAATGATCTTGAGATAAAATGATTAAAATAATTGTATCCACGGCTGCTCTCACCTTCCTTAAAAAACACCAGTGATTCAACATAACGCACTGAAAGAACTGAAAGAAGAGTTATGGTCGTCACATAATTAATCCTAGTGTTCTGGTGTTGAAGTGCTATCTCATGTTTTACTCCGCAGACACTGGAAAGGAGAGGACTCATCAGGTTGATTCTCAGCAAACTTATTCAGAATGTTGAAAAAATAGATACCCAACATGTTAACTGATATGTTACAAGACACTGCATTTTAACCCTCTGAGTGGGTGTATTGGTACGGGTGTGTATGTTAGACAGTGATTGTTATTGTTTTTCATGAAGCATAATGTGAGGTGTTGCTTCATGACACATCAGATGGGACCTGAATTAGCAACATCCCACCAACATGCCACACTCACTCACATCTGCTTCACATTCTAATTCATTTCCTTCTTTATCACTTTCTTCCTCTCCTGGTGCCGTACTGCAGTGGCTGTTTCACAGCAGGTGGATCAGGCAAACAAAACTAATTAAAAGAACAAGCGAAAAGGCACAGACACGGCACTTTGTGCACCATTTTGGGGGTTTCAAATCACCAAAGCTAATAAGCCTCGTACAATCAGGGAAGAGGTTTTGTCGCTGGCTTTAATAAAATTGTGTGAAAGGAAGAAAGCTTCAGGAATGAAAGCTAGTGTTCCACTTTCAGATACAAATGGAGAGGCGACAGAGTTAAAATAAGCAAATGAAAGAAAAACAGTCCAGAGTAGCAGTGTCCCTCTATTCTCATACTATGGTGGCATGTATGTGTCAAAACATGCACATTCCATGACCAGACAAAAGGCAGCTATCAAAAGATTGTAGGTTTATCCCACTGGTGAAGGAGATTCCTGTCAGCATTTTTACCCGTTTTCTCCACTGAGGTTGCTGCCATTGAAAGCAACATCCTCACTTAAAAGAAAAAAAGTATATGTAACATTTCTGCCTTAAAATGTCTAAAACTGACTAGACCTACGTTATACATTTTTTTGCGTTGTGTACTTACATTATCCCAAATGTTTCCAAACCCAGAGACATCTGTAATGCTATTCAAGGTAATGGTGCATTTTATTTGATTGCCTGTCAATGGTATCATATATCCTTTAACTTTTCCTATAACTTCTGGGGAAACACAGGAAACACCAGATGATAGGTCAGAGAGTGAGAAAGGAAGGAATACAATGTCACAGAATTATACTCTGTAACAGCAATGCTGTTTCTGCCACACAGGATTATGTTTTTCATTAACAGCATGCCATTTTGCAACACAGTAATCCAATACAGACCTAATTTATTGATATTTCAATATCAATCTAGCCACACGCCAGCAACCAAGCTACTGCAGGCAGTAACATTACACCAACATCCAAGTTATTTTTTTTGGTTATAACCACAGATTAACTCATCTAATGGTAAGTTAGAAAGTTAAAGTTATGTTAGCTAATGTTACACGTGGCTATTTTATGATAATAAAAATGACAATGTGAGTAAACGGAACTTGAACAAAACTTCAGATGAACTCTCATGATCCCATGCTTCTTCATTACATAATCAAACTTTTGTACAAGTCTTTTGTGTTTGGATTGAGACCCCTAGTGGCAGAAATGACATACTGTGTGTTTAAATGACAGGTTGCAACCAGCAACTGACCCTTTTGCATTGACATTTGCAGTTTACAATAATGGAAAATGTACTACTTTAAATTTGTTGTATTATTTTGAAACAATGGGTCCTTCATTTCAGATAGTAGACAAAAGGCTGCTGGATGACTGAAACGACAAATATACCTGGAAGCTTTTTATTAGCTGTAGCTAGCTAGCAAACTAACTGAGTTTGTTAAAAACCTTGTCACCAGTTGACCCCAGACAAGAACACTGAATCTGTTTACAAGCAGTTTTCTAACTGACCCCACACACATTTAGCTAATCATATGCTAACTCTAAACAGAGGCATCACTAGCTTACAGCTGTGCTAGTGGCTTACATTACTCACCGCATACATTTTTTTTTTTTAAAAGCACAACCTTCCAAACTATTTATATATTTAGTATCTCACCATATGCACCACTTCAGTATATTTAGAACTCAAAGCTTGTCAGTTATGGTTGTCTAGTTACAGTAGCTAAGCTATGATTCGCTTAATGCCAGCATTTTATAGAAAGTTGCATGGGAATGGGCTGGAAAGGTTCCACCTGTTCCTGTACTTTGATGACAAGTGGATGTGGGGCAACGTGCCGTCTTGCTTGTTTGACCTCTGAGAAGAGCTTTTAGCTGCACACTCTGATGCCTGTATTCATCTGAAGACAGCATGCAAGGCTTCTCCTCATCTACTCTGATTGAACTAAGAAGGTTTCAGCTCTCACAGGAGCAGTTTTATTTTAACCTTGTTGCTGAAGGTATGAGAGATACCATGTGTACTCTGCTGTCAAAATCACATCTATTTTTATATTCAGACTTGATGTAGTTTTGCGCCAGGTCATACAGTTTATGACACAGACTGACAAGCTATTATTCCCATTTTTCTTTAAATGATTCACAGACAAGGGAGAACGGGACTATGAATGAAAGCATTTTGATAGGTTTGTCCTTTTGAAAGTATGTTAACAGGGAGGTCCTTTATTTTTTGTCTGTCGAGCATGTTGTAAGCTGTTTAAAAAGAAGGAAGACCAGAAGCAAAGTTTCAAAGAAAGGCAGAAGAAAGGCAGCAAAAAACAAACTGGATGAATTAATGGCAAAAACTATAAACTTGACTTTTTATTCTAAGTAATATGGCGATTATTATTAGTATTGACAGTTTGTTTCCAGTAGTCTTTCCATCCCCACAATGTTCTCTTTTTGCAGCTTAAAAGTCTCTTAAATCATAATATGAAACTTTTTCATCTTCCTTTGGTCTGTACTAAATTCATAAAAGTGAAGTTTTTGAGTTATTGCAGCACATTTTGTGAAGTCCTTTCCTTTTATCTGCCTCAGCCTTGATCCACTACATTCAACAATGTTTCTTGCCATGTTTAAATGTTCACATTCTTTTCTTTTATCAGATTTTCCCAGGCAACATTTTTGCTCTCTATGCTTCTGTCTCTGAAAAAAGAGAGAAGGAATTGTCATTATATATGCAAATTGTCATTTGCAAGGCACTCATGTTACTTTGCGCAGCAGCATGCTTTGTGGCATTTGTGTCAGGTGGAACGTGGAATTGAGTGTTGAGGCATTTATTCATGAAGGCTTATCCTTGATCGGCTGTGGATTGTACCGAATTTGTACATTGCTTTGGACAAAAGAGTCCGCCAAATATAAATGTAAACAAACCCCAGTTCTACTGTCATACGTGTAAGCAGAACTGCTGTCAACTAGCCTCCCCCCCCTTTCATTTCTCTATTACTGCACCACTGAGCACTTGTGGGTCCATATGAAAGATCCGTTGATGACAATTGTAAAGCTGGGTTAACAATTTGCATTTCAGTACAATTCATTTTAAGTGATTAAACGTAGCCAGGTTGTAATGCTCAAACTGTTAAATGGTCAACAATTTAATCAGTAGTGATCTTGGGTTCTCAGTTCCAACATGTTAATAGTATTAAGCAGTTTCTTTGAGGGGCATCAGCAGCATTATGTAAACAGGGCGCTCAACACGAGTCGCTGTCTAAGTTTGTAAGCGCAGGTAGTTTGAGAACAAATTAAATGTGTAAATGGTGGAAATGTTGTAGAACACAATCAAAATACAAATACACTAGTTACAATGCAGGAACACACATTCACTGACACAAATATAGGTATGTCCATATGTCTCCTGCATGCTGGGAAGCTCCCAGGATACTACAGTATCTTAACTGCATTTTCCATCTTTCTTGCTCGTCACAATTGTTCACAACAACTAACTCTACATATAATGACCATATAAAGCATTCTGGGGGCTTTCTGTATGTAAATGAGCTTGTAGGTGCAGGTGGATGGTGAACAGGTGAGATTTATCATTGCTCATAACAAAACAAGGTGAGAGTATGCATGTTTGCTGAATATCAACTTTCCTTATTCATAAGGACAGTTCCTATGAAAACATTTAGAACTTGTTGTACACAGGCTTTAATAAATTAGGTCCCTGGACTTGACTGAGGCAGTCTTGACAATGGCCCAACACAGCTTGTGTAAACGTGAACTTAATCGTGGACAAAATCAGCCAGATATTTCCCTGCAATCTGTGCCTTTTCCCAAACTCTTCCAGACTACTCCCCAAACAAGGTGGAGTATCACTCATTCCAAGTGTTTAGATAACTGCAACCTAATGTTTCTGATCCCTGACTGAAGGAACACAAAGCTCCTTTATTCTTTGTTATTACCCCCTTCATCCGAACATGGTTTTAAATGCACATAGATGCTCTAAAAGACTCAAGAGATGAGAGGAAAAAGATTCGAGGATTGGGATTTGAAGCAGTATAACAACAATGTGCTCCTAACAGATGTTTTATCAAAAAGGTATGAACTCCACTAGAGGGCAATGTTGGTCTATGAAAGCCACAGCTCTGCCAGGCAGGGAGACGAGAGTACCTGTCACTGAACTTGTTTTAGCCATGTGGGTCACAGGAGCTCTGCTTTTTTTAAAGAGATGAACAATGAGCAGTGATGGGTATGGGGGGGAAAGAATAACAGAAATAAAAATTCCTGCCAAGCAATCAGAATGAAAAACGGTTGTTCTGCAAATCAGTGGAATGAAGGAGGATTTAATGGAAAGGAAAGACCTGAGCCAGGGAGCTATTACAATTCAAAGATGCTTTGAAATAATTACACAGTCGGTACAAGAGCTGTTAATTGTGCCCATACACACAATTCTCTGCGGATGTATCATCACTGTCACCTTTGGGTGTCAACTGAATAGCATACTGTACAATTCCAAAGACAAAAAGCTAACTTAGCATCAGAAATGACAATCTGGTGCCGCTTTATGATCTCAGAATGGGCCTGGACAATCTAATGGAATAAAAAGAGCGTCATGCCTGCCAAATTATTTAAGGACTGAGCTGATGTTAATGGATGTTATTTGACAATATGTCATTCTACCTCAGATAAGAGGCCAGTTTGGAATAGTTGCTTTGATAGGCTGTGGGTTTTTTTTTTTTTTGGTGTAGCCCTTAAATACATCACTAACGATATGTGCAGTAAACCCTATCTATTACAGAGTCTGACTCCTGATCTACAATTTCAAACTCGAGAATAAGGCAGTAAGTAGTCCTTGAATTGAGATCTTGTCAACTGCTGTTTCCAAGGTCGAGAACGAAATGAATCATACTTTAGTTCATGTTCTCAGAATCTCTGAAGTTAAATCTACAACTGAGCAAACTGCATCTGCCTGTAATTCAATTGAAAGCTTCACAAGAGTGTAAGTGGACCTTGATATTGTCTGTCAACTGCCATTTATAAGGTCAAGAATAACGCTTTTTAAAAAGCAGTCATTTAATAGTTTGGCAATGAGTTTAAACAGAACATTTTTGCTCATGAATGTCAGCATACCCACTGGTGACAGAAAATCCGCACAGTTGAAGGGACTGTTTTACTTTAAAAGTGAGGTTCAATCAGTTCTACAAATGTTCTTAAGGTTTTTTTCTACTGAGAAAAAAACACCATAGCTTTACAACTGTGTTCTGCACAACCCAATGTTAAAGGCTTGGCTCTGTTCCAAGATCATGCAAGGGCTTGTTCACAGAGTGACCTCTGGAGCATTTACTCCTTTATTTTGGTTCATTTGATCAGGTAATAGCAATGCCCTTTGAACATCTGCACTCAATTACTGACATGTACAGTAAAACCTTGGCCTTTAATCAAGAAATGTGGTTGTAAAATGTAATCTGAACTGACTACAGGACGAGACTCCAGCAAACGGATGCACACGAGGAGATGGATAAAGCAGCTATGTGAAGATGACAGAGGACAAACTGTAATCTGGACTGTTGCTCATATTCATACCAACTTCTAACAAGGAAGGTTGTACAATTTCCCATTGGAATGTATTTTTTAATCAATCCATCTATTACAGCAAAACCACAGACAAGCCCGTCATGCTTAGCTACAGATCAATGGACTGGAATCAGATTTTTTGGAACCTAGAGGCAACCAAAAATCAGACAAGCCACTTATAAAGTATCTAAAGTCTGTGGAAATTTAATTGAATCTGAAGAAAAGCCCACTGCAGGACATGTCAAGGCGGGGAGTTCTAATGATGGGATGTGGTTACTAGGACCCAGATGCAGACATACATGCCATAAGCAGCAGTTTATAAGCGAACTCTTTATTTGAAAAAGTGAAGGAAGAAGCAAATGGCAAAACAAAGATGCAGCTAGTCTCTCTATAATAACACAGCACGATTCATGACTGTGGACAAAAACAACATAACTGAGACACCGCACCAAAAACCCTTACTGTACATACCGAGAAAAACCATGAATCCAAGACAGTGACCAACACTCAACGACAATGAACGAAGCACCAGACAAAAGAGAACAGCAAGACTAAATAGACCAAACCAAAATCATGAAATCACTCGCAGGTGGGACAAAACACACAGGTGAACTAATCAGACACAGGGACTACACAGACAAAACAGGAACACCTTACAACTGAAAACACATGATTTACAAAATAAAACAGGAAACAGATCTGCCCTTCAAAATAACAATCCCCAAAAAAACACCACTAGTCCCAAGACCGTGACAGGACAGACTAAGCAGTGCCTGACCCTAAAGGGTAACTCTGGAATTTTTTAAATTTGGGCCCAATTTAAAAAAAATACATTTTGGGGTTTGAATGATTTGGTTGCCAAAAGTTTTGGAATTGGTCAAGTAGGTCGACTGCAACGTAATCCATTGGGGAAATGATGCTTGTAAAAAGCCTGTCCACTAAAAGTGCTTTTTTTTGGCACCGACACACTCAGACTGTTATTCAGCATCTGACAACATTATAGAAAGGGTTCCGACAGAGATGGACTGTTTTTTAAAGAGTTACATCCTTTTTGTTTAACCAGAAACAGAAGTCTCACTCAAGGAAAAGTCTCACACTGAAATCTCTCAAGAGGTTGACTTGTTGCAGCAAGATCTGGTTACTCTGGCCATCACATTCAAATGCCTTATCTACATTGTCAAAATCTAAAATAATAATAATCTAAATAATCAGCCTTGACATTAAATTACATTACATTAGGCATTTAGCAGTTGCTTTTATCCAAAGCGACTTCCAAATCAGGAGCAACTAGGGGTTCAGTGTCTTGCTCAAGGACACTTCGACACATGGACAGGAGGAGCCGGGGATCGAACCGCCAACCCTACAACTGATGCACAACCTGCCCTACCTCCAAATACATTGGAAATAAAGTCTAGCATGCAGTTCCTCTATATAAACTCTTTTCTCCAACTCTGACTCACGTTTCCAGAGTCGTCTTGAAAGACAAAGAATATGTTTAGGCAGCAATATTAGGCTACAGAAGAAGAAGTGTGGCCAAATGATTGCTGGTTATTGATGAAAGCAGAGCATTCAGAGTAAAGACTCACTGTTCTAGTGAGATGTTGGAGTACAGCAGAGGGGAGATGGAGGAACGAGGGCCAGGTAGGCTGCTGAAGTTGTGCTGGGCTGTCGTCTCAGCAGCCAACCGCCTCTCTGGTAACGATGTCTGGGGGACAATTTCCAGCACTGCCCAGCACCTGAAACACACACAGACCCAGAGACAGTTACTAAAGATAAGTATCACATGAATAAAAACATGTAATTTATTGGAACACATACAGTATACCTCTATTATTACATGCCAGCTCCAACTAATCTTTATAAACATGTCCTCCCCGTCACCAACTCTTTCTACATCAGGATATGTCACAATAGCTCAAATAAGACATCACATCCGATCAAATTCTCAACACCTGTACCTATTACTGAGCAGATCCTTTCAAACACTTACTGTCTAATACTGCGCGCGCACACACAAACACACACACACACTTTTGATTTTTTTGTTTCTAAACCAACATGATTTTCTTTTCCTTGGTCTATATGGAGTTCACTATAAAGCTAAACCTACATGGAAGTCTTAAATAGTTACTTACTTGGTTAAAAGGGCAAAAACTACACAGGATTTAACACAGGTCGGGAAGAAAAATAGCTGCCTTTAAAGCCTGATAGAAATTTAGTTTTCTGCTATTCCATTAAACAAATGATTCAATAGAGCATGCTTCAAAAAGCTGCCGTTTTATGTCCAATCACAGCGCAGAGGGTTTGATGTTTTATGAGCACCCAGCATGAGTGGCTATGGCGTTAATGGCTGTTCTGTGCTCACATGCAGATACCATGAGCCAGTGGAGCCACAAGCCTCTAATTTTACCACATTTCTGCAGCGAAGAAGCAGGATTAAATCATTTCATCATGCACACAGACAAGGATTAAAAACAATGGCTAGACATGTCCCGAGGTGACACCATGACCTCAAATATAGAGACACTCTGCTTACCCACCACTGCCACGAAGCTGCAGTGTTTTCCAGCTCGTCGTTTTATCTTGCAGAACATTTTGATTCCGTCTCACCACTGTTCTAAGCTGATAGACCCACTGAAAACAACCTGCTCAGCACCAAACAGCAGACAAAGTTAGCAACTAGTTGGTGAACAATGAAGCACTTAGCAGCTAAAAAGCCAGATATTTCTCTGAGGGAGTTGGTGGCGAACAAATCAGAGCTCAAAAGGAGAATGTTGGACTTACGTTCATCAGGTGGCCAGAAACACGATCCTAAATGAATGACACTGTTGCTCTGTCTGCTGGATAGCAGATAATTGTTTGCTAACACCATAGCCATATCAACAGCAGCTTTAACATCTAGCTAGCACTGACGTGCCTGTGTTATTTGGTGATGTGTACAAATTGTAAATGATTTGTTGGACAATAATGTTGGTATATTGTTTGTGGGGCAGTGTTTTGGACTGCTTTATTTCCTCCCCTCTGTTGTCTAGGGCCATCTACACCCAAAACAACACTGGAGTGAAGATAAAAAGAATCCACAGTTCCTTGTATTTGAACTGGAAAGCTAGCTGTGTTTTAAGAGTAGTGATGTTACCAGATGTGCCGAGGCTTCAAAGCGTGTGTCGAGTAATGAAGGGGGCGTTTCCGCGAAGCGCGTAACGAGGCTTGCTTCATTTAGGGGAGGAGCCAAAATGATGATGTCCGAAGCCTCGCTGCCCGGCTGTACCACCTGATTGCTTCGGGAAGTGGTTCAGATTTTGCCGCGAGGTTTTACAGCTATATAGACCCCTCAGGCTCCACTCTAAATGTGGGTTTTTGAAGGAGAGTTGCGGTCAGTTGAGAGTTTGGAAAGAGTTTGGATAGTTTGGAGAGTTCGGATCGCGTTTATATAGTTTGGAGAGTTTAGGGAGAGAGAGAGATTTAGGAGAGTGAGGAGAGTAGGATAGGTGATAGGATGGAGCCAGCGAGGAAGAGGAGGATTTCCCCTGTCCTGTACATCATTGTCCAAGT
>JAVQJL010085624.1:0-16304 GCA_036024295.1 Nannoperca obscura
CCCCCCCCCCCCCCCCCCCCCCCCCCCCCCCCCCCCCCCCCCCCCCCCCCCCCCCCCCCCCCCCCCCCCGGCCGCCGGCCCCCAGGCTGCCCCTACCACTCCATGGGAGTAAAGGGGGAGGGGGTGCTCTGCTTATTATACATCTCTTTTGCCCCTCCTCTCTCTCTCTCTCTCTCTCTCTCTCATCCCATGTCTCCCTCCCTCTTCACCCCACTAAGTCTGACCACTTTTAATTTCATTCATTCCTTGATCCCACCCCCTCCCAGTTTGTCCCCCCCAACATCCGTCGCACTTTACCTCCCCTCCTCCCATCTCTCTCTTGCACAGTTATCCTGTGTCTTTCTGTATTGAGCACATTTTAATAAATATATAATATATAATAATATAAACTCTGTCTCCCCATTTTCACCCATGTGATGGGTGGACACATGTTATACTGAGTCCTTTTGAATGTCAGAAAAGACACCTGCTATATAGATTGCCAGTCCATGCTCAAAGTGCCTGACATTTGTATAAGAGTTCTACTTTTGACACCCCTTCTGCTCAACATTGTTTGCCATTATTTCATGTTCAGTTTTCAACAATCCTCCAAAAATGTTAACAACTGTACCATTGAAATAAATACAGCTATAAGTTTACATACCAAGTTCTTTCAGTAAAATTATTAGTTACAGCCACTTGCACCCATTTCCTATGTTTTGCACGTAAGCCCCGGTCAGTGACATTTACAGAGGTTGATTTTGAGCTTTCATGACAACAGGACAAAAATTTATGGCAGGACCAATGAGTGCACTGAATACAACTGTAGATTTATAAATCACACATACCATTGCGTGTCTCTGGATGGGATTCTAATTAATGATGAGCACATGCAATATAAAAAAAACCCAACAATGTCTCTCTCAGTAGTTTAAGACTTTTCTACCCTGTGGCACTCAGATCCAAGTCCATTTTCTGCTACTGACATATATTTCAAAAAAACGGTTCGCAAATATATAATTTAATTAATATAATTGATTTTTTTTCAAAAATGCAAAGTAATTTCCTCAAACAGCAGGGCATTGGTTGGGGACTATTTTCAGCAGCGGATTAATATACATTTGGTCTTCTAGTGTGTATTTACAACAGCAGGGTCTGTTTATCAGTTATCAGTATCACTTTGGCTACACACACAAATCTTAGTACACATTCATTGTTTTTTCCTTGTATTATACAAATAAAAAAAATCACTAGCCTAGTCTAGACTAGTCTCTGACCATCTCGCACACTCCTTTTACCATTTTCAGTCTCTCTGACCTCCCACACATTTTCGCATCTCAAACCAAAAAATTTAAAATAGTCCTGAAGGATCTACCTCTGACAGAAGTAGTGCCCAGAACCCCATCCATCTTGACCCTTTACTACATAGAAAGAACAGAGGGGCGGGGAAGCAAAAGCTGCTTCATTAAGTTCTCACTGCTCATCAATGAACATGTTAGCCCCATGCGTGACTCTTTATCCCGCTGTGTGGGTACTTTGGTTTTTCACACACGAACACAAAAACATTAGGCTTCCCAGTGGCGGGCGACATGCACCTGTAGACACTCATGGACCCATCATTTTCTAACATACACACAAAGATCCTCTCACACGACAGAAATTCACTAAGTCCTGACCCACTACTTCCTGGCAACATAAACTCTCTCTCTCTCTCTCTCTCTCTCTCTCTCTCTCTCACACCCCATCACATGTTTTTTACACACTACATAAATACACAATCCCACCCACACTCAGAAACATACAAAACACACTCACCCAGTGGCACAGAGGATTAATCCCCTGGTATTTCCTGCAGGCCACCCCTACAGAGACAAATTCACTAAAGGAGACAATGTTAGAGAGAAAACATTTCTTAATCCCCCTCAACTAACAGACATACACACACACACACAAAAATGTCAGAGAAATACAAGAACATTGCAAAATGAATAGTTATGTTCTACATTCTTGCACATCTGTGTCTTTTTAGGCTTTCAACAAAAAAAAAATTGCCATTTTCTTTTTTATTAATCAAGCAACAACATGACAGATGCCCAGTAACCAAAGTTACCAGTCTGCTAAGTTATGTTTTTGCATCAATAATTAATGGATTCAAGATATTCATAAAAACAAATACAAAACTGTTTTGTCTGAAGTTAAATGATTGCCTTTGACCATAAATAACTCTCTAAGAGAGCTCTCACAAATTTGGAACTGGTAGAGATTAATTCTGAAAAATTGTTTTGATCACTTGAAGGCAGCAGAAACAAGCTGTAAATACAGCTTTGACCTACAATCTTTTAGGTTGATATGGTAAACTTACTAGCAAAAGTTTTACTCATTCTCTCTACAAACTCCTGAGGGGAATATCTGGTAAATGCTCCATTATGGTCACCAGCCAGTCTCAAACTTTGCCTGCTGTTTGTTGTACCGCAGGAGAGGTAGTGTACTGCAGGGTTTTAGAGCTTTTTCACAGAAAACAGCTGTCTGCTGCTGCTGCTGCTTGAAACAAGGTTGATGAGAGCCCTGAGACTGAACCAAAATCGCCACTTGTGGGGTGAGACCAAAACAATAAGCTTAAAGATGCTAAACCGCTCTGTGTAGCTGAGGGAGCTGCATGGTTGGGTAATATTTCTTTTATATTTTTCTTTCTTTTAATATATCGTAAGAGATATTACCAAGATACATTCATAAGTTATGGATTTAATATGGTGTTTATCTAGTATGAAGTGGTTACAAATAAAGAATTGCAAATCAGATACATGATATCTGATTTGCAACTGATGTCATGACTATTCAAGGCCAAAGTGATCAAGGACTAACTGAGTCATTCTGGCATAGTACTGGTGACAGAATGTATTACCCCACAGTTTTACTCATACAGTAACCAAGTAGAACGCAGCACCCACTGGTGGTCACTGAACAAACTGCCTCCACATTTATTGTCAGACAAAGACACTTGTTCATAGCAGTTATTTTATATATATATGATGCACTGCAGAGGTAAAAGAGGACGGGAGTGTGTGCATGAGTGAGGGCGGTTGTAATGTAGTAAAGGGAGGGTGGGCATATTTCCAAGGCTATTTAGATCACTTGTGGGATTTGTTTTAGTACCTCTTTAACCTTGACCATTTCTGTATTCTTCTAAAAACCAGAGCCAACGTGGACAGTGAGGCACTTAGACAATTAAGAAGATTAACCGGTGTCAGGTCACTCTCCTTGAACCAAGCAAAGATGGGTAAACAGCAGAGAGGAATCAAAGCCATGCACCATGTTACAATGGATTCAATATAACAAAAAAGAACTCAGCAGACAAAAAAGAAAACCGAAATAAATGAGGTTTGTCAGACAGAGAAGGTAGAGGTAGAGGGGAAAATGACAGAAACCGATAAACATGTTAAATAGGGTTTGTAGCAAATAGATGTAGTAAACACATGGATAAGGAGAGAGTGAATGTGTAAACAGAGGGGTGTGATCTGTCATCTTGGCTGACATCCTAGAACCTGCTAGATGAAGGGGGAGTTCACTTGTTGACAGACAAGAGGAAGAACACACTCCAGCAGGCCCCCAACACACACAGACATACACACACCCATTCCCACCCCGTGACTCCCATCTGTTGAAAACAATACAGACCCAGGGCCCTCCCTTTGCAGAACACTCACATGTGTGTGCACGTTTTCCACTGTTCTCTCTGCTGTGTAACACTAAGAGGAAGGGCTGTCCACCCAGCACCTGGACACACTGACCCGTGAGCAGTACAGTAACAAGACTCCAACAGTACATGGTGTGAAGCCTTTTGGGTTTGTTGGGCTTGCTCTGAAGAACTGTCATTACACTTCCCACAGATCACCCTACCATCAAATCAGCATGGGTGACACTATATGATATCTTTTTCCTAGAGTTCCTCATTGTGAAGTTACATTTTGCAGAAGAATTAGAAGAAATAGAAGTATCGAGTAGCTGGCATAAGCAGTCATAGGCAAATGTGCCAGAAGGGTAAATGGCAGGTACACAAAACAGCACAGTCTAAATATGATAGATATATGAATAAATAATAAAATAAAAAATTCACAGAAAAGTATTTAACTGCATTACTGCATTTAGGCTCTTACAACTGTGATTGTATCACAGTTGTAAGAGCCTAAACCACATAATTAGATTAATGAAATAAATATATTAAAAGTGACTGAAATTATTTCCTGAGATTGAAAACTTAACTTGGTAGCTGTCGATGGTTAAGAGCTACGTGCTACAGACCAGAGCTAAAAAAATAACCAACCAAGGGGGCCAGGCACATGACTCCAAATCAATGCTAATGTTGCTCCAAAAAAAGGGGGGAGTGAGAGCCGGTGGTCCCCTAGGCCAGGCGTAACACCACTCACAACCCACCTACACTGGCTAGAGCTGGGGATAAATGCAGGTACCGTGTTTATTCGCCCCTGCTGAATGCCAAGTCATGGCACAGAGACCATCAAAGTGCCAACCAAGGAAGATGCACAACCCCAGGAGAGGGAGACGCATGCCAAAGATACTCAATGTGTCCGTGGCCAGACAGCCAGCCATTGACTAAAAACACTTTCTGCTTTAATTAGAGGTGAGTATGGTGTGTGTAGACAAATACTGTGTTCATATTAGGGGGTGTCTGTGAGTGTGTGTGTGTACCAAGACACTGAACAGTGGTTGCATTTGCAGGATTTATGGCTCTGCTCGACAGCTTGGGCCTACTATCAGAAAAAGCACCAAATGTCAAAATGGCAATATCCTGGTCTGTCTGTGTGCGTCCAAATGTGCTTATCTCTCCAGGCTGTCTCATCCTCTGTGCTCACAGCAGGCCTATCGCCAGCTGGGCGTCATACAAATATTAATTTCATTTCCATTGTCATTTGGCAACTGCAGATGGAAATGTAGGGACGTATGGAGATATGGTCGTGCAAAAGATCATAATCCAAACGTTTCAAAGATCCTGCGTCAGAGGCTATAATCATCAGGTCAATATTTTTGTTGATCACATTGAATGTCACCATGAGTATGCTACAAATAAAATTTGTGACTAACTAGTTTAGAAAAAATACACTACATATACATTCAACACATACATTCAATGGTGTAAGAAAACCAATAAATAAATAAATATATTTCAGTCTACGAAGAGACTGAATTTAAACACGACTAAGAGTCTACAGCCATGCTAGCATGGGAGGAGCGGAATGCTAACAACTCCAATGTTGAGCAGGTATAATGTTTACCATGTAAATCAGTGTGACATTTGCTCATCAGCAGAAAACACAGTACAGCTGGTTTATAACTAAATATCTGCAAAACTGAAGTCAATAAAGGAAAAGGTCAGTAGAGAAAAAGGTATGGGATCACAAAGCACAATTCATCCTGAAGGGGACATAATAGAATACATCGTCTTGGAACCAAAATTGTACATCATTTCATGACAATCCATCAAGTAGATGTTGAAATATTTCACTGGGTAAGCTGCTGGTGGCACTAGAGAAAAAGTCAGTGGATTACATTACATTTAGGCATTTAGCAGAATAAGAGCTTTACAAAAAGTGCATAGAACCATGATCGAAAACAACAAGATGTCTCATCAAACTTATAAGAGATGAATCACAAGTGCTATAGGTAAGGCACATCGCTGCCAATGGCAGAATCGAAAAGAGCAGTAAACCAAAGTCAGTAGGATTCATCCTCTAGGGACCATGAATATAAACAAAAATCCAAATTTTGTGGTGGACCAACCAACCAACAGGCCAAATGACATGGTCACCCCCAGAGTCACCCTACTAGTGTGGCTAAAAATACCGTTTGTCTCAACCCAAGTTAATACAGCTCATTTTCAAGAAATAAAGCAGAATTTTCTTTTCCCTATTACAAACAGGAAATTCTGGTACTGTAACTGAAGCAAAGTTCAACAAGCAAGTGCGTGAATCTTAAATAGAAAAACAAAACCACAACACTTAAGCTATCCCAAAAAATAAACCTTCTCATTTCGATTACATCTCAAATATGAACAGTACCTTGTTTTTGCTTTTCCTTTGATTCCGAAACGGGAAGATGCAGTAGAAGACAAATTTTGCCCAACTGAAGACTGAGACAAGACACCAGCTTAGTCCGCCCATTCTCTCCTAATACCCTCCTCACGTCCTCTACTGTATAATAGCTGCCGCTCCTTCCTCCTCGTCTCACCTCCCTCTCTCGCTTGTCCTTCAAAACCAGCGTCCAGAGGTACGAAGACCCAAGTAGTTAGTCCCGGAGTGAATTCTGTTTGCTGATCTGATCCAAGAAATTTTACATTTTCACTCAGTTTCCCTGACTAGAAAGTTCCCTTGAAGTGTGGTTGAGGTCATTCCTAAATGCATCCTTCCCTCTCTTGCCTAGCCTCCATACAGCATCCCTCCATTCTCCACCCTGTCCCCTCTGTCTCTGGATGCTGCAGGTTCTTACATTGAAAGCATGAGGAGGTAAAAGATTAGGAGTGGGCGGAGGTGGGGTGGGGTGGGTTGGGCAGAGCCGTCTGGTAAAGAAGGAGGCACTTATAGTGATGGAAGGGGGGGTCTGCAATTTAATGTGTGTGTGTGGGGGGGGTTATCTTGGAACGTTGGAATATAAGATGTGTGGAGTGGAGTAACAGTAAATTTCCAGCAATTAAAATGAAGCTATAAATAATAACAACAGAGACAAGGTGAGTGAATACATGAATGTAAAAAATGGAAAGAGATGAGATATAGATTAAAAAGGTGAATGTGTATGTGTGTTGGGGAGATAAGTGTACTCAGTGGAGTGTGCTGGTGCATTTGTAGCTGTCAGGGGGACTCTAATGAAGATTGGCAGTCTCAGACCAATCATAAGTGGCCCATACAGCCTCTGAGACTGCATGCATTCTGAGTAATTACTATAAAGACTGAGGGCCGCACCAGTGCCAGCAATTGAACTGCATGTTTAGTTTTTCTTATTAGATAAAGTGAAGGGCACATGAAATAAATTGCTGTAACAATATGGAAAACTACTTCAATTCTGAAGAAGAGAACAAAAGGCAAGCAAGATAAAGAGGACCCACTCCCAAAAACACAAACTGAAATTGGGCAAAAGGGAGGTTATGATGTGAAATTGTGCTGATAAAGTCTGTAATTTAACCTCTTTTTAGTCAAGAGGTAATTTATTACATAATTCAAAAAACAAAACCAGAACATTTGGCAAAAAAAATTGTTACAACACTGTGTTTAAGCTGACAACCCTTGAACATAGATGTTAAAGCCTAATATTGTTATAGCATTATGTTCTGTGTGCGAAAATGATTAATCAGTGAAGCAATTCCAAAACACAAATTAAGTAATTCGAAAGCACAAATTACTAATTGAGAGAACAAATAACTAAGTTAGCTAGCTAGTTAACTTGTTTGTTAACTTGACAATAAGTTAATTCTAGTTACGTGTTTGTACCATTGACTTCTGTCTCACAACTGTCTAAAACAATGCTTTTTGTGGAGCATTTTTATGCTCTGGGGCAGCTAAATTGATGGTAGCTTTGTCCTGTTTTTTACTCTACGGCTGTCTATTTCCTCAGCAGTCTGTCCTGTCACACAGTTTGCAATTGGTCAATGAGAAGATTACATAATATTGGCATAGGGACAGAAGTTTCAGAGAAGGAACAGGGACAATATCATGCGCACTTCCTGCCTCTCTGCAGTACAAACAATAGGCTGGTTTCAAGTGTCAATCTGGCAACATCAGGTCTGTTGTCCATCCTAGGAAACCAGACAAGAGGTTAGGGAGTTAAGGGTCATTGTTCCTGAGAGAATACAGGGGGAAGTGGCAGGTCATGGTTTTAATGGAGGGCTGAAAGAGATGTTTTGGCTGGTGGTCTACATTTATCAATTTAATTTGAGATTACCCATCAACAACATATTATTCTAAAAGCACCAATAAAGTAAAAATATGTTTTAATGTTGTCTAAATTACCATCATCTATACACACCAAATTGGAAATTTCTAAGGAGCAATAAAATAAAGTCTCTGTGGAATATCAAGTCAACATTCAAAATGTAGCACTGACCAGAGATAGTATTCAATATCCACTGCCAGTAATCCACAGACACCATGTCAGACTTATTACATGCAGACACAGTGCAACACTGCAGCTCTTTGCAGACTCTGATGAAACTGTTTGCTGAGCTCTCACCCTATCCCATTTTTCAGCTGTCAATAGCACAGTGCCATAGTTTAACTGAGCCTTAATGACATCATGCAGTCAATTTTCATCCTGCATGTGCATGGCTGCTGTAAAACGCCGTTATTCCCATGATATAAAATGACATCCAGATAATATCTCCAGAACAAGTTGACTAATGACTAATAATAACAGTGGTCCTATTTGTTTAAATATTATATTTCATGTTACTACCCCCAACAAAGTGGCTATGATTAATGTGGCAATTATCTCCTGCCCCTCCCACTATTGATCCGGCGTCCATGTTTTTGGATTGAGAGCTTGGCAAATGTAAGCACATGGAAGAAAGCCATAGGGAATTAAGTGAAAGCTCATTTCATCATTGAACATAGTGAAGGGTTAGACACTGATTTATCTTAAGTCAGCAGATGGAAACGGTTTGGGCAAATTGGCAATCATGGAAAATTTAAGTCCGGATTGGTGACAAAATGGAGCCCACAATAAGATTTTATTTTAATTTTATTATTCTATTTTAAGAAAGCTATAATCTCAGCTGTTAACCCAAAGCCTCTTTGACAGAAGGGGGCACAAAGAACTACAAAGCCCCCTGGGCACAAGTTCAAATCTCAGTGACTGCATGCAAGTGATACTGTAACCCTGACCTATAATAATGTTGTCTGGTGGGAAATGATAAAGAATATTCAGAATTGAATGCCATGATAAAATTTGGAAATCTATATTGTTTTTCCAAAACTATAAAATGTTGCAGTGAATAACTGAGACCCCAGAGTTTTAGATTAAGTGCTATGCACCACTATCATAAGTGTGAAACCTTTCATGGTGTTTCAGTAAGTAAGTAAGGTACAGAACAATGTATCATTGCCAAACCCTGTAAATGGAGATATCTTAAAAAGCATCAAAATGCATATTATATATAATAAAATAATTCACATTATTCCCACATTTTTAGTTGCATATGGCCTTGATGGAAGCAATAAATAGTAAAAATAAGAAGTAAAAAAAAATTTAAAAAAAAGATTCCCTTATCCATTGTGGGGGGGTAAATTATAAATTCCAATGGGGAAGGATGAGCTATATAACCTTTAATTATCATCTACAGAAGCACCCGCCAAACACAGAGTACCCACAGTGACCATTTCACCTTTCAAGCAGCAATCAACTGGCCTAAAACATCATATCATATCATCAGCTGCCCAGACAGGGCAGAAATGAACATGATGTAGGCCAAGGAGATAAAAAGGTACAGTATGAAGGTCCGCTGTAGTGCTGGCTCTGACTTTCTTCACTTTGTAAAAAAACTTCTTCATGCAAATGTCCCCCTCATGACAATAAAAGGAGCCACTATATTACTATTTTCTGTTATACATACATGACAACCAGCTGAGGCTCAACAAGTCAATGACAGATGTGGGCCCACCTCCTGTGATGAGCAGACAGTCCCTTGTAAAACGGTCATCAGTGTGAAAGTTATTACGTTCTGCGTCACCATAAAGTAATTAGATATCCGGACACCTCCAAGTGTGACACCTCCACATCAGAGGACAGGATAAAAGAGAGACACGCGAGCAAATGGACACAGCACAGACTGTCTCTGTCTGAGGACAAAAAGTGTTTGTCATAAAACACCTATTTTAACAGGTTAAGACACAAACAGCTTTAATTAGTGATGGCGTGAAGAATATTTTATCGTCACTAAATGGACAAAACCCTGTTCACAGGACAGAACAAATCGAGACACAAAAACACAAACTGTCTCTTAAAACAGATTTAAAATCGTCCTGTTCGACCGCAATCAGGCCAGATTGGTAAAGATGAGTGACAAATATCACCCAGTTACCATATTCAACTTCTTTTATATATATTTCATTCACACACACGAGACAATTCATGTATAGATTGTCTTTCTTCACAGAGGAAAAACACTTGTTTGACTTAAGAATCATAATACTTTAATCTGAATATATTTGGAGTTTAAATATGATATTGATATAACAAACTAAATATATACAAGAAAACATTTTGCTATCTGTATCTTCATTGTCACCAACCCATTTACGGATACATTTTTTTAACTTTTAATTGTATGATTTTATTGCTCAGCTTATACAGATACGTAGCTGTTATGAAAATTGTCTCACTCCAATAAACTTCCAACATGATGGATTCAAAAAGGATTCCGATTCAATAAGTGGATTCAATACTAGATTCAGAATGGATAAAATGTTGTGCTCCAAGCCCATCCACAAGTCTGATTTCATAGCTTTGTTCTTGCTTCTAGATTTCATGGTAAACAGCGGACGCCAAAAAGATAGGAGATCAATCTAACAACCTATGATGTCCTTGTAAAATGGTTGAAGGTAACATTAAGTGTAATAACATGAAGTAAGGTTACATGTTAATAACCTAAAACAGGCAAAACCACCAGCAGTCTTTTGACTCCGCTTCAGCGTTTTGTGTGCTGGTGTTGGACTGACCACAAGATAGGATAGAATCTCTGACCACCCACTGTTCAAACTGACATGTTACAACAGCACTCACCAGCCAGAGGGCCATTGCAGAGTTGTCTTTGAAGACGCCTGGGGCAGTAATTCCCTTTCACAGATCCACAGCTTTCTTGAACACTGAGCTAGCTTTTCTGGGATTAACAAGACTATGTTATTGTCCCTCAAAGTTGGATGCACTGTCCAAAGAGAGCCTAATGGTCTGGCCCTTATCCTGACATACTTCCTGAGCTGCATTGTTAGCAAGGGGAGAGGAAACACACACACACACACACACACACACACACACACACACTATGGAAATCTAGAACCAAGAGATCATAACATGGAAAGTGAGAATACCAGGAGCTGTTGTTTGCTCTCTGAGGTTTTTTTTTTCTTGTACTTTTGCCAAGGTCAGTGTTGAAGCCACAAACAATCAAATTCTGGTTCGTTGTTAGAAGAACAAAGAAACAACTCCACATTTCAGGTTTCAATTTAGCAGTTTACAGAAACTGGAAATCTTGCCACAGAAAAAGTTTGATTGTAGATTTGCCATGGCCAGACAGCTTCCATTGTTTATTTTACAATACATTCAGCTACACAATAGTAGACATGCACCTAACCAAAGCTAGCTGAAGCTGGCCAGTTTTGCAAAAACATAATTCAATTTAGCTTCACAACTATATTGAGAATTTGGTGTCAATCTCAATACAATGAAAGCAATTCAGCCTAATTTTCAGTTCAGTCAGACACCTGGCAAACTGTAGTTTTGGTCTCCACCAACTCCTGAGATAATATCTGTCTTCTGTCTAACATCTAGTTAGCCTTCTTCACCTGCCAGTCACTAACTTTGTCTGTGCTGTTAGTTGCTGGGCAGATGGTGTACAGTCTGGTTTTGTAGAGCTTTTTCTGAGGCAAACAGCTGTCTGCTGTGGTAGAAAACAACTTTAATTAGAGTGGGGTTTGCAGACCAGAAAACCAAAATAATAAGTTAAAAGAGGCTAAAAGGAGGCACTGCAACGTGGGGTATTGCTGGAATTCTTAGGGGGTTTGTCACCTTTGTGATCTTCTTGGCCTGTTTCACATTACATGTTATTTGATTCATTGATACTATATAAATATGTTTATCTGCATTTTAAGTCAACATAAAGATAAAATAAAATGAACTGGCTCTGGTTCAGTACTGTGTTAACCTTTTGCATTGTCCCTACTACAAGAGGTAGAAAACTGTTCCAGGTGATTGAATCAATACACTGGAGGTGCTGGCAGCTGAGGTGGTTGAGGTTGCCGCCCTTTGCATTGGGTCCCCTTACTAAGCAACTCCTAACTAAATGGACTTCTCTTCTGTTTTGTTTTTTAACAGACCCTTAATGGAAACCACCTTAGACCTGACAGATTCATTGCCACTCTTCCATGAGCGAGGAGGGTAAGGAACAGGAGTAACATCGGACATTAACATTCTTCCAGTCTCTGCTTTCTCCACGACTTTTACAAGGTTTTGAAGAAAGAAGTGATGTTTACGTTGCTGGAGATGAAACACAGTGGCAGCCTATTCGCCTCAGAGAAGGGCATATTAGCAGAACACACACACACACACACACACACACACACAGAAAGTGCACTGATCCAAGAGGCATAATTCAATCTTACCACACATGTTCGTTATTAACAAATCATTGAAAATCTATGATTTGGTCACAATGAAACCATTTGAATTCATGTATTGTCTGATTTGAACTGTAGTGTGTGTGTGTGTGTCTTTATGTATAAGTATGTATGTAACAATGAACTTCATTTTCATAAAGATACAAAGCGCTTTACACAAACTTAATATCAGTAAACAAGAATTTAGAAATAAGATTCTCATTGTTAACTGTTACAAGCAAGCTGAGGAGGTGTTTCTGTCCATGTAGATAGAGGGATCCTAACTGTGTCTATATTGTATACACTGTGAATCCCTGAGCCCAAACCATACAGGGTTCATTCTTCCCAAAGCCCTTCCAAACCCCCCCCTCAGCTGGATCAAAGTCTGTGTTGTGTGCTTAAGTTTTAACATGGGGGGTTTACTTTCTGGCCTCAAAGTGCTAAGCCATGAGTGAGGCCTTCGTGAATTCTGCTGCCAAAGGAGTGTCTGAAATGTGTGTTGTGTGAGTAGTCCTCCCTGCCATGTGTGCTGGGAATAAGGCATGGCATGGGTTTAAATTGGAAGCGCATGTGGCACAAACTCACACTTGTCATTTCACATAAAACCACATAAACACCACAGTCCAGTGAGTTCTTTTAGTACAGATAAACAGTGAACAAAGTCTATACATTCCACATCTCCAAGAAATTATGTAGTTTGTAGGATGATGATGGCAGATGGTGGCAGGAATGATAACTAATAAAAACAGACTAAGTGAGTGCAAACAAATGTTTGGTTCCATACAGCCAATACAGTATCTCCTCTGGCACATCCTATACCTCCTTCTGGAAAATCCAGTGGAGCTCCCAGGCCAGACGACATCTGCAGTCCTGCTGCATCGTCCCCGAGGCCTAGTTGGACAAATACCAGCTTCCAGAAGGCATGCTCGGGCACATTTCACAAAAGCAATTTGCGAGCACTGTTTACATGCAGATCGCAAAAGGTGGCAGTTTCATGTTTCACAAGTGATTGTCCCTCACAGACTGCAGAAAAAGTTGTGTGTCAAAATTACCAGGTGAGGAAATTAACTCATGTTTTAAATTTGGTCCAAAAGACCCTCTATCAGAAGCATGATGCCACCTCAACCTTCAGAAACAATTGTGTCTTTACTGCTATAGTTCAGACACACTTAAGTCACCAAATTTATCATTTATAGCAATCGTGGCCATTGTTGGAAATCTGCTCTTTGACAGCGCTCTTATAAAATCTGAGCAGCAACGACGATTCGATTTGTATGCTGTACTACTTGCTTAATTATGACTGGACGTTACCAGTCAGCTGATGAATGAGCCAGAGATTGTGAAGCATAAATGAAGCATCTAGCGCCAATCAGCTAACACAAGCATGACTTCAGTGTTATGGCTCCATTTCCAAATAACATCCACATAGGGAGCTCAATGTTCATACTCATGATTAATACTTACCTAAATAATGGCGCAATTGCCTGCAAGGATTTTGTTGCAGCCATTGCAGCCCGTTTGCGGAGGCCGGCAGAGGTGATCTACTGGACCAATTCCAAAACTTCATCATTTAGACCCCAACACTTGTAAAAAGGCCCAGAAACGGGAGTTTCCCTTAAAATAAGTTTGTTTTAGTCTACCAATGCACCTAAAGTGTGGGTAAAGGTAATCTGAACTCTGTAGAGCTCTGTTACTTGCAATGCCTCTTTTATAACTGACAAATGCTGCAAAAGGGCAACTATATAGCTGCAATTGTGATTAGGTTTGAAGTTATTAGGTCCTTTTCCTGCAGTGTTTTATCTCATAGTTAAGGTTATTTAGTGTTAGGATTTGGTTTTATGATTAAGATTTAAAAAAATGTATGCTAGTATTAAAATTTAGAATTAAATTAGGTTATAGAAGAGAGGGCAAAGGTTTATAGGTGTTGGGAGCAAACAAGGTCTTTACAAATACAGTAATACAAGAACAGTGTGTGTGTGTGTGTGTGTGTGTGTGTGTGTGTGTGTGTGTGTATGTGTGTGGTGGTAGTAGTTAGGACACCCTGCCTGTCAGCTTCTGACAAGATACACCCACTAAACTCAGACCTGAATTTCTTCACAGCACCAACTGTAACCCATAGCAATGGTGAGCCTGCCCACTAGCTGGGCATTATGCAAATGTAAATCATGCTTGACTGGCCACAAGACTGTGTGTGTGTCCATCACACGGCTTCACATTTCACCCAAACTTTATTGGTGCCAGTGGCCTTTTGTCTGCTTTAATTGAATTAACTTCTCAGAAACAGACCTTGTTGCAGGAGAGCGATGGGACACTACGCAGCCATCACCTCAGCATGAGAGCTTTTAATAGTGTTTACATTGGAATCATTCAGTGCTTTAGAAGAAAAGAGGCTTCTCTTTTAGCAGATTTTATAACTTGGTAACATTTGCTTTTTAGGAGCTACATGATGCATTTGTCACAGCCTTGGAACATAATAGATTAGCAAATAAACAGTTGCCACTGAAAGACTCATTCCTGTCATTTTATCTCATGTTTCAGGCCCCTGGGAAAATGCTTACAAAAAACAAAACAAGTCAAACCTTAATTAATACTGGCTGTCCTTCCTACTTGTGCCAGTCACTTTGAAGGGCTAAAATAATAAAAGTATGTAGAAAAGGGAGTTGTTAGAGGCCCTGAAAACGTGTTTTCTCCATCAGCGCCTTAGTTTTAGCCATGTGGTCCCACATGAACACAAACATTTCAGCCAAAATTAGAACAGTTTTGGTTGTTGTGTTTTTGTCTGAGCTCTTCTCACTGGTTTGAAGTTGGTGGGGTTCCATTGGAAAAAGGTGATGTCTCATATTTCTGTGCACCAATCAGAGTTCAGCAGCGTTTAAATCAAAACTTAATGACAGTTGGTGGGCTGTTAATGGTGGGCTTACATTACTACTTACAGGACCACTGAAACATATATATTGAAAGAAAAGACCGCAAACCCAGTGTACATTTTAATTTATATGTAATGTATCACTTTTATTTATATAGCATCAATTATGTCGCCATGGGCATTTGCGACCAATTACATGAGCTAATCACAGTTTAAAAAAGGTAGAAAACGTTAATGGCAATGTCCCCATCTGCTGGTTAAAAAGCACACTATCGTTAAAATCATACTATACTGTAAGTAGTCATGAGAACCATATCTTCATATAAAATACAGCACCCAGCCTTGTTTTGGCTACAAAACCAGAAGGAATGTGTTGCATTGTTTATTGGTACTCTTTCTTTTTCTTTCATGTCTGCTTGTCCCCAGTCACCCAACCAGACGCCAAGCAAAGAGTGTCACGTGTTTTTCCCCAGCAGATAAAAGATTCATGGAAATTTAAATGTTTGACCAGTCTCTGAGATAATGTGAAGCAAAACAAGTTTGATTTTTGCAGACTTGTTGAATTAAACAACGGGTGATCTATGGTGCTGGAGTATGGCCGGTATTTTAGCCAGACGTGCCGCAAACAGCAGTTGCCTAGATTTTCTGAAGCCTGAAAACTGAGCCAAGAAGAGGGGCTAAAGTAGAGGTTTGCTTTCAGACCACTTCAATTACAATATGTTGAATGGTTATTATGGAATTTTTGCCCAATGACGCTAAAAGAAATACTGCATACCCAACCTTTAACGCCTGACATGAAAAGGTTTCTAATCAAACCTATTTCCTGCAATTAACAAATATACAAGACAATTCAAGACATTCTTTGATGGGTTTTATTTTTTTTGGCAGAGTGAATGAGTGCCATGGTGTGAGTTTGGCTATATGGTATCCTGTGAACACTGATCTCAGAGTCTAATTTTAAGAATGTAGATGGCAGGTGTTAAAGGATTGGCTACAGTAGAGCTTAGTGGTAATATAAGACAATCACACAAAATGACAAAGAGATCCAAGGAATGTGCCACAAAAGTGAAGGAATGTTATCCAGTGAAGTG
>JAVQJL010085648.1:0-12720 GCA_036024295.1 Nannoperca obscura
ACAGGAAACAGGAAACAGGGCAAAGTAAAGCCCGCAGCCCCTACTTACAAAGAGGGGAGGGTATGTTGATGCCAACCAATAAGATGGAAGCCTTAAGGTCCAAACGTGTTAAGACGTTAAAAATGAACGTCTTAACACGTTCATTTTTAACATCTTAACACGTTCATTTTTAACGTCTTAACACGCACGTCAAAGTAGAGGTTTTGGTCCATTTGGCCTTCCATAGTGTGAACGTGTGTGTGAACGCGTGTGTGTGTGAATGTGTGCATATGTGTGAACGTGTGTGTGTATGTGTGTGTGTGGATGTGTGTGAACGTATTTGTGTGTGCATGTGTGTGTGTGAACGTGTGTGTGTGTGTGTGTGTGTGTGTGGAGAGTTGAAGTTGTGTGTTACACAAAAAAACTAAAGCTAGAGGAAAGACAAGAATACAATTCATATCTTAACAGGACGAACAAAGGGAGACGAGGAGAGAAACTCTTCCTCCTCTAGAATCTCCAAGAGGATGAGGAGGAGAGAAAGAGAAGAGAAGAAGAACAGACGAATGTTTCAGGAACGGCAGAGAGAGGTGAAGAAACAAGAGGAGACAATAAACAAAGAAGGTCTTCCTCTCTGTTATGTGAATAAAAGGAGAGAAAAAAGAGGGAAGAAGAGGAGCTGATGGCGCAGTTGCGCACTGCCCCCTGTTGGCCCGGCGGAGGTACTGCAGCCAGAGATGTGCTCAATGGGAAGAAATGAGACATGTTTTCTTTCCTTGTGTTTCCTGGAAGGGCAGCAAGAAACTTAGAGCCCATAAAGCACCCTGAGTCACGGGGACGCTGGGATCCAAACCCTCATTTCCCCAAAAGGACAAAACCACACCTCAAACACTCATTACAGTTACATTAAAACACTTCCAGGTAGCAGCTGGCGAGGAAAACTCACTTCCAATCACCTCATTTCTAATTTTACTCCAACTCTGGGTTGAATTACAGGAACAACAGGTGTCATTTGTGAATCACCAGTGTATCTGCATTGTATGTGTGTGTGTGTGTGTGTGTGTGTGTGTGTGCGTGGATCTGGTCCATGTCTAACAGCTGCCAGATGTGGATGCTGATCAGTTGTTTACTGGCGTTTGTTAGCTGGCTGTTTACCGGAGCTTCCTGTCTTGTTGGTGGTGGCAGTAAGAAGCTGCAGCGACCCCCTCTGTGGAGAGAATACCTGTTATTCACCTGAAACCATCAGTGAAACACAAGTTCTACACATGAACTCTTTACTGTGGGCCAAGAAATCCACCCGGGAGATCCTGTGGAGCTGCTTATGTGTTGAAAATATGATCATTGTGTAAAAACCACAAGATTCTGCTCCATGAAATACATTTTCCTTCATGAATCTCCATTAAACCCTCGGAGGCAGTAGTCTGCCTTCAGCTGCATATTTCTAGCCAGACTGGTACTACGTCATTTCAATCAATCAATCAATCAATCAATCAATCCATCTTTACTTGTGCTGCAGCTTTCACACCGGTTAGTGTGGTTCAAAGTGCGGCACAGATGATAATAAATTTTAAAAAAATGATTTAAATGTGTTTCAGACCAACGCATGCAAGAAAATAAAGATTCCACAGGTAGCATGCTACGTAGCCGCGTAATGTAACTGACTAGCTAGCATTAGCATTAGCAGAACTGTGTATATTCTGCTCATGTAGACGTCAGACGACGGTGTTTTCTTGTTCTTATTGCAGAACGGTGATGTTGTGTGTTTGGATGAAAGATGGCACTACTTTCTGTGGATCTTTACAACACGACAAGCTGTTCGTCAGGTCGTGATTCAACTAAACCATGTGTTGCTGGTAATGTGAGTGAAGAAACGCAGCAGAGAGGAAGATCTGCTGATGGTGCACATGTAGCATGACGCAGGTCTGGAGGATCCTCCCTGTGGGACGCCTCCACACCCGCCTCCTCTTCTCCACCTGCACCTGAAAGGCTTCTTCACTTTTTTCCAGTTTGGAAACGCTGAAGTGCTTCTTTCTTCGTACCGACTGAGTCTTTGGTCCGTGTAAAAGAAGAATACAAATAAACCAAAACAGTACAGCATTGTGACACGTTACCTGGAGCTGTAATTGTTGCTGTTCCTGTCCATGTGGGAGTCCTGCAGGGGGCCGCGTTGGCAGCTCCACATCATCCAGACGGTTCATCACAGCCAAAGTGGACGCTGCCAGAAACCCTCTCTCCTCCCGGAGAACAAATCTGAAGCTTCTGCACTATTTAAAGCTGCGGACAACATATGGTGGCTGATCAGATCATCATGTGACTTCATTTAAAAGTGCTTATTTTTGTGTTATTTATGTTGAGTAAACTTAAAACTCCACTCACCGACTCAGAGCATCATCAGCATCGCTTGTTTTGGTTTTACTGTCAGCTTCAGACTGAGTGTTGTCGACACACGACGAGGAAAATGTGTTCGTACCTGTTCTGAAAGAAGACAAACGGTTGTAACAACAACAACAACAACAAAAGAAGCCGTTGTGGTAGCAGTTGGACCATCCAGCACCACAAACACTAGTTTCCACCCTCTCCTGTGTACAGGAAATGTTGTATCTGTTGGATTCAGGTGCATTTCTTCACTTTAACACATCGTGGTTATTCATCACAAACATGCAGCTCACGCCAGATACAATGTTGGACGTCAGCGGGATTCAAGTACAGATTATAGAGCTTTAAGGGTTAAACTGTGACACTTAATATAAAAATATAATATAATATCAAAATAAACCCAGGAGACCTGTTATTATTATTTAGTTTGTTTTGTGATTGTGATTGAGCCCTGAGATAACTTTATGATATGGCGCTATATAAATAAAATTGAATTGAATTGTTTTAATTCCTCCAGGAGAGAGCAGAGGATGACTCTGCAGCCCCAGACACGAGCACACGAGTGTGTGTGTGTGTGTGTGGGGTGGGGGGGGGCGGTGTGACGCACAAGGTGGACTCCTTTCTGTGTGTGTCTGTTATTCATAGTCCTGATTGGCGTCATCGGCTCTCAGCATCCCACTGCTGCTTCAGAACGTCACGCTGCGATGCAACATGTTAACCATCAGCACGCGCCATGGCCCGCAGCCAGCGGACAGAGTGTGTGTGTGTGTGAGAGAGAGTGTGTGTCTGTGTGTCTGTGTATGTATGTCTCTGTGTCTGTGTGAGTGTGTGTGTTTGTGTGTGTATGTATGTATGTGTGTGCCGGTGTGTGTGTGTGTTTGCGTCTGTGTGTGTGTATGTATGTCTGTGTGTGTGTGTATGTGTGTCTGTGTGTGTGTGTGTGTCTGTGTGTTTGTGTGTGTATGTATGTCTGTGTGTGTCTATGTATGTCTGTGTGTGTGTGTGTATGTATGTCTGTGTGTGTGTGTGTATCTGTGTGTGTGTGTGTGTGTAAACCTGTCCTGTTTACACACACATAATAACGAGGAGAAAATGAATCTCTCTTCACGTGTAACATTTTGTCACATTACGTGTGTTTCGTCGACTTATTCTTTCACATTTAAAAACGATGAATGAATAAAAAGGCCTCCACACGCTGACGGTGCCGGAGCTGCTGTGCGAGGTGCCGGCCTCCATCAGGAGCAGCTCAGGGTTCGGTGTGTTGCTCATGGACACTTCAGCTGGACTGGAGGAGCCGCTCCACCTGCTGAGCCACCTGGCTGGAGAATTAGCTGTTTGACTCTTGAACATTTACAGATTTAATGTGGGATTTCTTTTCCTTTCAGTTGAAACGTGAGCTGCATTGACAACCAGTCCTCTGCTGTGACCTCTCGCATGTTTTTGTGAGTTGGTGATTTGGCAGTTTACGCTCACTGTGCTGTTGCACGCACGGCACTCGGAACAAAAGCAGCTCTGTGGACAGTGAAGTGCACCGCAGCCCGAGAGGATGAACCCAGACTGAGGTCAAGTACTTTGATTCATTAGCCCGCCAGTGTGTCACGGTAATCCTTTCATCAGGGAGACCTTCAGCACGCGCTCGCCTGATGTGCTTTTATTTAACCTTTGAACCTGAGCAGTCTCATCACTATTACTAAATATATAAAAACACGCTGAAATAAGAAATCTCAGGGCAACACGGCTTCAAATGGCATCAATTCAACCAAAGAAACAGAAGAAACAACTAAATCTGAAAAATGCAGGAACAGGACGTTTTACAGAAACATAAATCTTGGCGGTCCTCAACAGTTCAGACAAACTCCCGTCTCCATGTTACATAAAGATCGGTTAGTTTCCCTCAACTGATGCCAGAAATGTCGACGCCAAGTGTGTCTCAACGTGTTTTCAGCTTCAAAGCGTCACTGCAGGAACTCCCCGAGTCATAAAAACAGAATGAAAACACTGTAAAACTGCTGCGAGGAAAAGAATGGGGTGTTATTTCTGGTTTCAGTGAAATTACAACCTAAAATAAAAACGACATGGCTTGAACCTGTGCTTGGTGGCGTCACTTGAACCCAAACACAAAGCACTTTGTGTGGTTACTGGATGAGGCTTACTGGAAACACTCCGGCAGGACAGAGTCGCTCAGTGTTCCAAGACCAAAGAGGAAAATGATTCTATTGATGTGTTAATATGGCTAAACTCAATCCTACACTTCCCATAATGCTCAATGGCATCTTTTGTTTGCCCCTTTTCCCTGCCTGGTAAGCCCCCCCCCCCAGTTTGAAGTGGGTGATGTTATCAGGGACTACTTTCTCAGAGACGTTGTACACAACCAAGCAGTGAGTAGTAAACTGAACTCCAGATCATGTGACCTGGGACCAGAAGCTCCAGTGTAGTAGGTGGTTGAGTTAGCTCTGTCCATGCTAACGTGCTAGCTACCGTTTAAAAAAAAAAACAGGTGAACGGTACCTGCAGTTCTCCTACAATCCAAGTTATATTTTATATTATTATTATTATATATACATTCTGTTTTTCACAACTTGCTGAATGCATTTCCTTCCTTGAAACATCTAAAATGATGATATATTTGTTAAGTTCACATCCATGTTTGCCTGGTGTAGAAACGTGTGTGTGCGTGTTCATGTGCACGATACGTCAAACGTCAACTGTTCAGAAGCGGAAACAAATGCCGCTGTAATACTTCTTTGGCTCATTTATCGATTAAAATAGATTATGGACTTTGGAGCCTTGGTGACGTTAGCGTTTAGCTTAGCAGCTGCTAGCATGGCTGCAGAAACCAGCGGGAAACAGAGGCTTTCTTTCATCAGTCTGAGGAGATCCTGTGATGTGATTAGCTCCTCCGCCTGGCCACGCCCACTGCTTTCTTGTAAGGTTGCAGGTCTGACAGCTGAGGCTTCTTCTTGAGCTGCATCATCTACAAAACCCTCGAAGTCTCTAAGTCGTTCCAGTTCGACAGAGGATAGAAGAGACAACATAGACATAGACAACATAGAGCAGCTGTAGTTGTTAGTTTCCCGATGCAGTGCTGCAGTCTGTCCTCTGGGCGGTGCTGTGGTGGCTTTCTCTGTTTCATCAGTCACTTTGCTTCTTTAATGTTTCCACTCAAATGAATGATTTATTTAATATTCGACAAGCAGCTGTGGGTTTAGTGCCTTGCTTTACAGCACTTCAGTTTGTGAGACAATGTAAAAGCTGTACTGTGCAACCAAAAGGTTTGTTCATCAGAAATGAGCTCGTAATTCAAAGTGCGATCTTTAATTGCACTACATACATTTAAAAACGTTGAATACACACGCAGCAGGTGGAGGATCTGGTTCCAGACTTGAGTGAAACTGATCCGCGCTGCTGCAGAGATTCACGTCTGCAAACAGGAAACGCTCGTTCTCCCGTTTCATTCAGGTTTTTTTATTTAATCAGCATGTTTGGGAAACGTTTTAGATCCAAAGCAAAGTTGTATAAAGAAAGTAGTAAAATAATATACAGTAATGTTCTGTAAGTCAGGACATGATCACAATATATAATACAAAGCCTCCAGACGCACGTCTGTGTTCTGAATCTCGTCTCCTCCTCTCGCTGCAAACGTTTCCAGCGCTTCTCTCTCCGGAGGACTCGGCGGGTTCATTAAAACTAAACTCTGCAAAGGTGCAAATGAAACTGATCCATAAATAGTGTTTTCCATTCCAAACCTCTCTGTTTTGCTCCTGATGGGTTTGGATTTGATGTTTCAGCTGCAGGAAACACGTCAGCTGTGGATTCTTTAAATATTGGACCACGTGTGAACTCCTGCAGCCGTCCAGATGTCGTACGTGGAGACGATCTATTCAGGCTTCTGAAATGTTCCCGGGCTTGTGTGTGGCGCCTCCTGGTGGCCGGCTGGTGGTCCTGCGCTCTGCAACAACAACAGAACCACCGTCACGCTGATGTCGGCCAATAAGAGGCGAGGAAGTGCAGTCATTTACAGACCGGGTCGCTGCTACATGTTCCAACATCAACACGAATCATCTTTTACACCCTGCAGCTTTTCAAAAGACACGTACAAGCACTTTTCAAGCACTTTCAAGGTCACCACATCTAAATAGTTACTATAAATTCCAAATATTAAAAGGCTTTGGGTTTCCATGATGAATCATCTGAATTCAAGCATCTTCCGAACCTTGAAAGTATAAGTTAAAATGAAGCATTTTCCAAACTTTCAAGGCAGCGTACAAACCCCTGGCCCCGTCGTCACTGCGCCGAGTCGGTACTCGTGTGCAGCGCCGCCGTCTGGATCCGGCTTTCCTCCAGCGTTACGAAACAGCCGCTCGTCTCTCCGGCCCCGATGTCGCAGGTCAGCACCACGATGGGGCCCTTACCCCCCTTCAGGTGGACCTGGATGTTGTCCTGCACACACACACACACACACACACACACACACACACACGTCTCAGCAACAGGAGAAAACCATCTGAAAAACGTCCATAAAAACTGTGTGAATTAAGTTTTCTAGTAAAGCAACAAGACATTTCTGTGCATCTTTACACCAGAAAGAAATCTTGCAATTAATCAGTATCATTAAGTTTTAAGAAACACATTGGTGTAGTTCAGATCATCCTGTCTTCACCTCTGTGGGTGGAGGAACCTCCAGCTTGGTTTCCTCCGGAGCTTTGACAACGATCACTGCCTGCTCCTGGAAGGCGGAGAGCCGGCTGATGTCCTCGTGGGTCACGTAGGCCGACGTGCAGCGAAGTTAAAGAGAACCGCTTCATTCACTCTGGGTTCATGTGACGGGTCTGCCAGCAACAGTGACTCATCTGGATATTTCTACTTATTTAAACCTGCAATAAGTGAAGTTTGATGTTAACTTCTCATCACCAGTGTACGAAACCAGCTTCCTGTTTGTGCATCCAGCAGTGACGCAGCAACACAAGGTGGAACCAATACTAATACTAGTGAAGAGCTCGAGGTTGATGGAGGGACGGACGGACGGCAGCTGAGCTACTGATGCTGACGTGAAAGGATATGCAGCGTTCTCCGGGTCGTCGGTCACGCTGAACAGCTGCTGGGCGCAGCTTTTGATGAGGGTGTCCAGCGTGTCCTCCACCAGCTTCAGGTTCTCCAACTCCCTCTGGAACTTCTGCTGGTTCTTCCACAGAAAGCTGGAGATGTGACACCGTCCTCTGCACAGGCGACCGGCAGACACAGGTTTACAGGAAACCATTAGATTATAAAAGATGAGATTATTTCTGCAGAGCAAACGTCATCCGGTGACGAAGAGCCGGAGACGTGTTGAAACTCAGGACAAAGCTAAGAAGTGGACCTCGTTTTATCAAAAGACCTTTTTCTCTGTCTCACACACACACACACACACACACACACACAGTGTTTCATTCAGAGGAAATCAATCTAATGACAGGTGATCTGATGGAGACAATAGTTACACATCAGATTTAATCACAAATACTTTGGGCTGCAAGAAAGGATTTGTTTCATTATCCATCCATCTTTTTATCATTTCACCTAAAAGGACGTCTGAACTCGAACAATTTCACACTTTCATATTTGATTCACGTTTAAAACTTCTTCAAACATTTTTGCATTGTTTTTTCTTGATAAATGACGTTATATTGAGTTCATAAAGTTTATATTCTGATGACTGATTCATCAAATATTGTATTGGTGTGTGTGTGTCAGTAATTAAGTGCCACAGGTCAGTGGTGATGTGCAGGTTTAAAATGTGCCGACATGAAACAGTAAAGAGTTGATAAAACAAACACGCCCGTGAGGAACAACACGCCGTTCACTCACATCCACTGGAACTTGTTGGCCGACTCCTTCTCGATGAGGCTGATGCCTTCCAGGACGTTGGTGATGTCGTAGACCCGCCTCCTGCGGGTGTGCAGGCTCGTGGTCACCTGTCGGAGGTCCAGCGAGCCGCCCGGCGCCGCCAGCAACAGCTCCAGGAAACGCTGCGTCAGCACCCCGAGGGACATGTCTGTTAGAACAGTTAAAACACACACCGCCATCTTTCAAGCCTCCACACGCTTCACTGACATCGGATTCAAACTTCAGGGTGTAAGAATCTTCTTGGCGTCTTTTTAAATCTGAAATATCAACACTTCCTACCTGCTCGTTCACGTATAAGCTTTGAATTAGCCAAACAGGAGGTGAAGCAGCAGGAAACTGAATGTGTTTGTACTGACAGGGATCATTAATCCAAGTCATGTAAAGACTTTAATCCAGAAATACTGAAACGCTCCTGAGGTTTCTGTACCAGATGTTAAAAAGTGAAGCCCGCACCGTGTCTGCTGGCTGCCTTGGTCTGGATCAGGTCTTTCCTCTGAGCCGAGCTGACGCTGGAAAACAAAGACATGAAAACTTCTCAGTCCACTTTAAGTTACACCTAACGCAACACGTAACACCTGCTCCCCATGGGAAGTAATCAAATGTCTTACTGGAACATTTCATCTTTATATGAACAAACTAAAGGGTTTTCTTTACCCAGTCCTCCTGGACCCTGGAGTCTTCTTGGGACCTGGTTCCTGGAATTCAGGAAGTGAAAACAGAGCAGGTTAAAGAAACCAGATGGTTGAAGTGTTGTGACAAGCTGCATGTTACAGTACAAACAGATCTACAGGATGACTGACAGGAGAAGCATGAGCTCGGTATCAGCAGCTAATCAATACGAATGATTAATAATACACAGATGTTTAATACACTGTCCACAACATACAGTCTCCTGACCTGCTGTGGTGGATCCACTGCAGGAGGTTCTGGTGCAGGAGGCTCCACATCAGCAGGACCATCATTTCCACCTTCATCATCATCACCATCACCTCCGCCCCACTGATCCTCTTCCTCAGACGACTCGGCTCCCCAGGGGCTGATCATGCCCAGTGGCCCGTCCAGGTAGGGGGGCATGATGGGAATGGCGTCACCTTTGACCCCATCGGTGGAGACGTCCTCCGGCAGGAAGTGGTCTTCGCAAATTAAATGCTGATCGGTCGAGTCCTGCTTGTCCGTCTCCCTCAGCGCCGCCAGCCACACCTGAACAGAGTCGGCAGCGTTACATCTGTACGGCTCTTTGTTGGATACTGAAGCCAAACACACGTCTTTAAATCTTCCAGCTGTCAAGAAACACCAGGACATGTTTCTGTACGCGCAGCCACAATTCACAAACATGGAGTTATCAGAAGTTAAGAGAAGGTTTGGATCACCTGTGCCTGTACCTCACCTGTACCGACTCTTCTCGTCTTCCTGATTGACACATTTCACACTGTGGACATCTCTTGATGCATCGCTGCACCTTCTTTACATTCATGTCATGTAGGAATTTAAAAGACACTGAAACGTCTCGTTACTGTCACGTGGGGACTGTCAACTCTCACTGTTGTTGCATTCAAGGACGGTCCAAAATCAGAGGCTTGAGATTTAAACATTTCTTCTCGGAGGAGCATGCAGTTAAACCACCGGCTACCCGGAAACTAGCAAGTCAGTCTAACGAATAATGATAAGTGAAAATTATAATTCACTTAAAGTTGTTGTTTAACTAACGTGTGTGGTCATTTACACCGGTATGCTAGGCTAGCTAATGTTAGCATTAAGTTAGCTGTTATAAAGGATAAATAAAGGGTTAAAAAACCAGGAAGCTGTTTATTGAACTAACTTTAAGCTACCGGGATAACCGGGCCGTTCTTGTGGTTAAACATGTTCGTACCTTGACTCTCGCTGGGTCTTTGGGGAAGTTAAAGAACCTCTTCGGTGGTCGGTTGAAGACCCCCCGGTTAACGCTCACCACGCGGTTCGGACACCCGGAGACAACACACTTCACCATGGTAACCCGTCGCTCCGCCACCGGAACCGAACAAACCCGGCCTAACGGCACATCCGAGCCCCGTTTACAACCGTTCGGACTCGGAAACAACCGACACGGTACAAACTGTCCCGGTTTGTTTGTGTTTCACACTTGTTTATCACACCGGAAAAGGTGTGTTGTTGACCCGGAAACACAACAATGGAGGGAAATCTTGCAGAGGGCTCCTTTGGCGCCATGTTGGCGCCCTCTACCGTCCCGCCGTGGTTATTACACACATTTACATTTTAACTTTACATTTTAACACTGAGCATCCAAACATAAACAGACTTTTCATTCTGACATTAAACTTAAAATATCAATTTTAAACTCAAAACACAAAAAGAACATGACAACATGATTAAAGATACTGTGTAGTTATTTTATGTTTTAATTTTTGTATATATATATATATATATATATATATATATTTAATATATGTTTTAATATATTTAATATTACAAATCTTTATACTTTATATTTGTATTCTTCACTTGCTTTTGTTTCATAGTACTTGCTTTTTACTTGCTGTTATCTTATATATTTTTATGTTTCTCTACTGTGCTTATTTATGCACCAATATACTAAAGAAAAGTCATTTTATATTTAAACCTACTTGGTTACAGTAAATCCAATTCTGAGTCTGATATGCACAACGTAAACATTACATCAACTGAACTGGTGGGGTATTAAAACATATATTTTATATAAGACAGGCCTCAGGATTGTGTAAAACAGCTGAATAGGGCCGTACTCTTTAAGTTTAAATGTATTTACTTGTGCTTAACGTGTCAGTAACACCCAGTCCTGCTGACTGTGATGAATTATTTACCTGCAGCAGGTTTTCAGCTCCACAAGTTGATTTTTGAAAAAACTGTTTTAAAACTACAACATGCAAAAACCCTGGGTGCTGAAATAAGTGCATTATCAACTTACTGTTCATTGTTAACTTTCTCAAGCATCAGCTTCCAATTCCAAACAAGCACAGGTTGTGAAGCAGTGTTGCAACACAAGATTTATTCAGAGCAACAGATGCCAACACCAGCATGATAAAAATTGTACAAACTTCACAAGTCAAATTAAAATATCACGTAGCAACTCGTGACCTTTAAACATACAGCAAAAATACCAACAAAAACCCATGCCATGTGGTCAGAAAACTGTTCTTGAAAGTTTTGCGAGTAACAGAGAAAAAGGGGTAAAAGGAGAGAAAATGAGTGTTGTATAAAAACCCCTCATCAATGCACTGCTGAAAAGAACATTTTCATAAACGGATGATTTCACAAATATTCATATGGATTTCTTTTGCATTCTAGCATGTTACATGTTATGTTGAGATTCTCTATGTAAATACTTACAGTTTAGCTTTTACATCTGATATTACAATATCTAGTCTATTGACTGTCTTTAAGTGGCAGAATTGTGCTTTAACTCCCATTTTCCTTTGTTATCAGTAAGAAGAACTTACTAAATATAAAATACAAGCTGTCAGTCTATCTAATGCAGTAGTTTACTGGCAGGCAGCTGCAGACGCAAAGCTTTGGACAGAGATGTGAAGTCGGGGAATGACGCTTTGCAGCAAAAAGTCCAAAGAAGAAACGGCTTTAAAGGAAAACTCCCCCTTTTTGGTAGTTTGGCGTTTGTTTTTCCTGGAAGCACTGCAGAGAAAAGTTTGAAAAGGCAGGTGAGCGTCAGGTTGCAGGGCTCAGTCCCTCGGTCACAGAGCAAATGTTGGGATTTGGTTTAATTCAGCTGGTTAACTCTTGATTTCCCCCTTAAATGTCTTTCCTTTCTGCTTGTTACGACACTTCGTCGGAGTTATTTGATGCTTACATTCGAACCCAAAGTGGCACATTTTCATGTCTTCTTGATCATTTTAACCTAAAAAATCTGCCTCCTGTATTTTATGTTTTTGGAAAGTTTGGGTGTTTTTGCAGGACGTTTGTTTTATTTGTCCCGGTTTGCAGATATTTTATATCTCTTGTCAGTCGGGTGTCTCTGTTACTCTGGATACAGATTTCATCACAACTACTTCCTAATGAACACATTAGGAAAACTGGGGATGAACTGATGCCAGATCAACATCGGAGCTGACACCGACCCTGTTCAGCTCAAGTTGTGACCTTGTGTTCTTTATAGAAACCTGCACAACTTTCACTGTATTATCCAGTTAAAGGGGGTGGGGGGGGGACTTTAAGCTCTGTAATTGGATGCATCTCCCTGAAATGCACCATGGGAGTTGTAGTTTAAACTTTTCCCCCTTCAGTTTTTCTGTTCCTGTGAGTTTTCAATCAAAGAAGCAGATTTTTTCTAGCAGTTGTTCATCTTTTGCACTTTTACTGAACCGGCTGTTTCGTGTCCATGAGCTGCGACTGTTAAATACATTTCAATTGAACTTTTATGAAACTCTGGACGCCAGAAACACGTCCTCTCATTCTGCAACTCTGTTTACAAAAACAAAGAACGGGGTATACTCAGTC